>JAAIIK010000101.1:6842601-6855375 GCA_014706435.1 Silurus glanis | reverse complement strand
ATATATATATATATATATAGTTACATTTAATATTGTGGAACATCTGTAAGACCAGTTGTTTCCTGTTATCACTTCTAGCAGTTGGTAACAGTTAGGACTCTCTAGGCTTTTTTTTCCCTCTTACTTCAAGTTAATGAAACCCAAAACACAGACTGTCATGCTCCAAAAAAAAAACAAAGTGCTGAGAATTCTTTCAGAAATGTTACATAATTTAAGTACATTTCAAATGTATAAATGAATATATGTCTTTGTAATGTTTATTTTTTATTTCTTTATAATTTAGGTCAGAATATTAGGATTAGATTTTATATCTAAAAAAAATCTATCTACGGTATATCTGTCTATAGTATCCATAATAAGGGATGTGGATGAGCTATTATTATAGAAATATTAATATATGAGTACAGGGCCATTAATAAAGACCTGTCTTTGAATTACAGCCAGCATTTATGGAATATTAATCATAATCTTCTGAACGATATTAAAACAATTTGTTTTAACTTGGCTTCCTAATGTTCTCCTGTTGAAAAGGCTTATTTAGACTATATGGGGGAGAAAAGTATGAAAAAAAGACACCTAACCAATAGATTCGTATGTGCTTATTTTTCAGTCCCCATTTGCTGTTCTTATAACCTCCACTCTTCTGGGAAAATGTTCTACCAGATTTTAGTGTGCTTGTGGACATTTGTGTTAAATTCAGCCCCAAGGGCATTAGTAAAATAAGTTACTGGTAAGAGGGTAAGGAGGTCTGGGGGCAGTCAGTGTTCCAATTCACCTCAGAGGTGCTCAATAAGGTTGAGGTCAGAACTCGATTGCAGACCACCCAAGATCTTCCACTGTAACCTATGTAAAAGATATTTTCATGGAGCTCGCTTTGTGCACAGGATCATTGTCATGGTGGAACTAGTTTTGGTCTCCTAGTTGAAGTGAAGACATAATTTCATGTTACCACATCCAAAAGTCAGGTGTCCACCATATATATATATAATCTCTTCAAAGTCTATTAAGGAGGACTATTTATTATCCTACTATTACTATGTTTAGAAAGTCTGATGGTCTGCATAGTAAGGCGTTGTTTAATGTTTGTGTACTGTACTAATGAATATGTAATTTGTATACATTGAAAATGAAATAATATGAACCAGTCTTGCGATTTGAGAATTCTACATCACTGATTATTCTCAGAAATGAGTAGTTAGTTGCATCCTTTACTGTTGAGTTGTGTAGGCCTTATGTTTTCAGATTGTTAGCTTGTCTGAGCTCTTTCTTAGCATGATATCTCAAAAATATGTTGAATATCGTTGATGAATGTTTATATGATCTAAGTGGAATTATATTTACTTAGCAAATGAACTGGCTAGATTTTGGAACTGATCCGAAAACAGCCAAAGTTACAGGAAGGTCAAATGTTTTCGATAGATTTTCCTTAATAGCTGTGTGAAGGGTATTGAAGCATGCAATTTATTAACACCAATGACTGGACAAGTTCGGTGTTGGAAGCATCACCATTGTTGCCCATTGATCTTTGGTTTCACATGTTGGCATGTGGGACTTCTAGGAGGGTAAAGGAATTCTGTCTGAGATTGCTTAAAGCAAATGATGTGGACTCATCAAATGGCACTAAAGACTGTGTAACAGTTTTGTTTACAATATTCAAATAAAGAATTCTGCAGGTCATCATTCAAAACTTTTGGGCTTGCTTTATAGCAGAAAAATACGATGTTCCTTCATATTTGGCTAGATTTTACTCTGAAAGCAAAGACGCACGCCTCGTTGCTGTAAGGATCCGTCTCCTGTGCACAATTTAGGCAAAGAAAAAGCAGATTAAATACTTTGAAATCAATGCTCTAAAATATCCCAGTTCTTAGCGCTTCCTTTCTCGTTGTGTTTTGAAGCGAGACATAAAACAGCTGCTTTTCATAAGTGGAAAATGTATTAGTGCTCTTATAATAATGTTGTGGTAAAAAATAAATGCGTGCAATTTAGAGAAAAAATATTATTTATATATTAAGGGGGGATGGGTGGAGGTGGTGAAAATGTGTGATTTGACAATACCATATGTATTTTGGTCTTCAGATTTGACTCCTATAGTTGTGAACTATTTGCTGTGTTAATGGCATGTGCATTGCATTCATAGCATCCTAGGCACTGCTGAGTCACTGCAATGTGTTTTTCTCCTGTGTTCATAAGTATGTGTGGGTGCTGCTTATGAATCACTGCTCCCGTGTAGCCTTCCTTTAAGCGCAGATTATCATCAGGTTGCTGGAAAAACAGAGAGCGAATCGCCCTATCTGGCATCCATTGGTCGAGCCTTTAGTGTAATCAGAGTTCAGCTGCTCAGAGCTGCTGCTGCTGATCTGCTGCCTCTTATTAACCGCTGAGGGGAGAAGAGGAAGGCTGCATCTCTCCTTCCTTCTCTCACTCTCCTTCCTTTTCTATTCACTCTTTATCTCTGTGACACTTGTTTTACCTGTACAAGGGACTGAGAACCCAGACACAGAGGAGGCGTGAAAAGGCAACACACAATCCCTTCATTCAGTGAACCAGAACCAAAACATTTCTATAGCGTCATTGGATTGCTGTTTTTGGTGTGTCGTCCTAAAAGAAAAAAAAAGAAAAGGAGCATAGTGATTGGTGAGACAGGGACCCAGGGAGCGGCTCCCTGGGATGCTGCAGATGGTTCGGACCCTTGCGCAGTTCACCATCGCTCTGGATGAGATGCAGGAGAACGGAGAGAGCCTTGGGGATGATGGAGGAGGAAGCGGAGGAGGAGGGAATGCTGGCCGTGGAGGAGGAGCAGGAGGATCGAAAGTACCCAGTGAAGAGTCCGATGGAAATGTCGGGGTCACGATAAGCCCCCCGATCCACACCGAGGTACAGCTAGACGCACTCAGTCACTTCATCCTGTGAAATCGAGGCTAGAGTTTTACAGCATTGCTGACCTGTTGTTGGTCACATGATCTTACTTTTATCTTGTGTTATCTCTCAGCTGTTGTTATGTCATGCTGGAGATGTTCACTATTAGTTGTTGAAAAAAGAAATGCTGTAACTTTGAGCCATACACTTTCTGTCTGTTCTTTATTTTGAAACAGAGTCATGCAGGGACTTTATATCTCTTTTTTTTTTCTGAATCATCTCCTCACCTTCTTATGCTTGCGTGTGAAGTTGTTTCGATCACTCATCTACGCGTACATCTTTCCAGGGCATACACACGAGTGTGTACCTGTCGGCGTGTGTTTACAACCCCACCCTACTCTGACACACTTGCGTAAAAGCCTTTTGCTCACTTGTTTGTGCCGGCAATTCCAATGTTGAGCACATCATAAACACTGTTGATTTGTAGCAAATGGTTGAAATGTGGTTCTGGTAATATATAGCCAGAGAACAATTTATATATATTTATATATATATTTATATATATAATTTCTGCCCAAGAAATCTTTTTTTATTTTTTGTATTTTTAAGAATCAATCTGAAAGTCAGCAATGCATAAAATCCTGTTTACTATTCAAGAGCAAGCATGAAAGTCTTAACAAATTGAATGAATGCACTAAATAAATGCAGATCATAATGAAAACTACTGTAGGATCAACGTTTTTAAATAACAATCAAGATATTAAACTGTAGGATAAACTTAAACAAAAAAACAATCAAGATATGAAACGATCTCACAACATGGGGACGCTAACATGATTAATAGTTATTTAAACTGAGATTTCTTAGCAAAACAACAGGAAGTTGAAAATGGGAACATTTGTACATGATGGATATATAATCAACTCCACACTGCAGGAACTAAGGAGGTCTTCTTACGACTCAAACTGATAATCTGCACAAATGGGATTTACTTCTCGGTGTGTTGACGTAGGAAGTGGAACCGGCAAGATTGGATTTTGCTTTTGCTGTGTGAACGCAGAGCCATGTTCTCATCCCATTACAATAGTTTCCTGATTCTGTTTGGCTTTTATGTGGTTTTTTTTCCTATTCTTATCCTGCTGTGAACCTAAATATTATTTATATTATGAATAGCTGAAGGAGGGACTTAAGCATTTTTAAAAAAATGTATAATGAAAGTCTGTGGGAGATAGAAGTTATTTTTGCTCTTGTATTTTTTCTCCCTCATTCTCATCATTCTTTATGTCACTCCTATTCTTACAATCAGTCCTTTTTGATCATGTTCTACTTCGGACAAAAATAGACGGCTACCGTGTGACCAGCGTTAAGAAAGTGTCATTTACAAAACTACCACCGTAGCATGTTTCTGTTGGGTTTCAGGGACAAGCTGCTAGCAACATATTCGATTTCTTTTAAGACCTAAAATGTGAAGGTTTTTTTTTTAAGAAGAAAAAGAAGAATCCGCTTTAATGGCTAAGTATGCCTGACTTTACCGTTACTGTTTAGAACAAACCAACATGAGAATGAAGCAAAGTGGCAAATGAAGCAACGTTCTGGAGTTCCAGGAGGAATGTTTTTGACAACAGTGACTCTCTAGCAGTCGTGGGATTGAAACTCCCAACTTTCTGTTTTATAAAAATGTTCATGGCACAAGAGACTTCATGTCCATCATGTCTACAATATGTACATGTGGTAAACTAGAAATATGCTTTGGATGTCAAAAGAAAACTAAATGGAATTTGAATATGTTTGAATGCCAGAGCTTTGCAGAAATGTCTTTCCGGCATAAGTTTCTACTTTTGAGACTTGTGCTTTCTGCCTATAGGGATTACATTATAGAAATAAGGGTCCGATTTAATGACCAAGGCTGTAAAAACACTCAGTTCTGCCTAAAGATGATATTTTAATTGATTACCTGTAGCTAAGTGTATTTCCTTAGGCAGCAAAATGTCAAAATTTGACCAGATGTTTGGATGTGTTCCTTTGTGAAACTGATATAAAGCTAATGGATAGAGCGAACAGCTTGCTGCGTATGGTCTCACATGGACACATAGATGACCTAAAGGATAGATTCATTTATTGAGTCATTTATTGCTCAGTCATTTTTATGACATTTGAATGTTTTATGACATATGAAAGTTTTTTTCTTTATGTCGTCTCAGGGAATTTCTTTCCTTAACAGTGTCATCTCAGGGAGGTTGCTCATTAGGGTTGTAAATCCATGTTCAGTTGTCTCGAGAGCTGTTTTTTGGTTTTTTTTCTTGTTTACTGTTGAGAAAAATATGCTATACAAAAAAAACCCCTGAATTTAATTAAATGTTTATAAGTGGTATTTATATCAGCTTTTGAATTATTCACACGGATGTAAGAGAGGAACGATCTAAAGAGCAGCAATTGTTGTTATAAATATTTTTCTTATTAGCTCTCCTACATGCTAACTGAGTCAATCATTTGTCTATCGGTGGAGTCAGGAAAGAGTCTTTTACATACAATTTTTTCACACTTATGACTTCTCAGACTAACTACATTCTAAATTGCTAGAATTAATAGGTAAGATACTGTGTGCAAAAGGGGAACCCTTTATTTTTTCCACAGCAGTCTTCGACCAGGTGAAAGGATTTCCTAATGTGTGAACATCTGTTTTCAGTTCTCCAGCTCATTGAATTGCTTTGTAGTGAATCAAATCAGTTGGGATTGTCATTTTAGGCAGATAAATTAGAAAACGGTGAAGAAACCCATTTGAAAACGCACTGCTTCTACTACTAGGCGCTTGTAATGTTGGGGCTGCACAGGGAATGTGCATTCTAGATTAACCTTTTTATAGATGACTAGGAGTTCGTATTGATTTTATTTAATTTTTGTTCATTGCTGGAATGTTGACTGGAAGAAATTTCAGAGGATTTTTTCTTTCTTTTACCTGAAGATAAATGACCAGCCTCACTTTGATCAATAATGGGTGTGAAAGATCAGAAATGTATAAACATACTACATACATGGTCTTGTTTTGGGAGCATCCATGTTATGTAACATCACCTAATAACAGCATATTGGCGGTTCCAGGGAAAAGACCTTCTCTCAGTACTTGGTCTTATAAACATCAATGGCATGATAAAGAGATGGAGCGGAGAAGGGAGGGGATGGAAGAGAGATTCTGTGACCTTGGAGCACAAAGATGAAAGGTTTTTTTGGCAAGAGGGAGTAGCAGCATGGCTTCTTCTCTGCTGCTGTATCTAGGGACACTAGTCACAGAGACGAAAGGATGGAGTGACGACAGCAGGCTGTAAGCGAGTGGAGAGGAGGGAGGGGTTGGAGAGCTGCTGTCTGACCCAGGTGCTAGGCAACTAGCTTTGCATGTTCCCGAGTCGCTCTCTTTATTTTATTTATTAAATTTTTTTTTTTTCCTGCTGTCTTTAATCACTTTGATAAATTGGCACATTGATTATCAGTTCTTAAGTGTATTTTGCTAAAATGTCTCTCTGAGTTCTTGGTAAGGCAGTAATGACAATATAATTTGTCCAAGAGCAGAGATTTTTCACGTCTTTTCTGGGTGGCTAATTAAATGACTGGTTTATACAACCAATTTCTGCTTCACGCAAATTTGTGAAATGCGAAGTTATTTGACCGCTGTTGCTGGTGATCAAGGCAGCAGACAGTTTAAAAGTGTTTGTGCCTGTGTGTACATTTTATTGGGGCTGTAAAGGTTGTAAAACTTGGCAGAGGTACTAAGCATTGCTGGATCTCTCTGCATCCCTAAAAACCTCCAGCAGAGCACACTTCAGAAGGAAATGAGATCTCTCCAAGGCCTTCATAAGAGAACCAGACACCAGCTTCACCATGCCAACAAAAACTCATCAAAGACCGCAGTCATAGCACCGTGTTCAGTATCTCGCTGGGTTTTTGGGTTTTAGCCTCAAGGGCTATGAAGAACAGAGCTGGATGAGTCATGGTCTGACGGGGTCAAGAGGACGCGGTGCTTCTTAACACAGTCAGCTGTAAAGAGTCCTGATTTGCACACTGGTGATTATGAGTTTCGAGATTGGCAATTAACATTATGGGCTCCAGCAGCAGGTCTTATCAGGGGTAATTACGCTCTACAATTAACTGAAGGGAATCCATTTAGTGGCATAAACCTTTGACTCTGGGAAATTTGCAAGAAGTTGCAAGTTGACAGAATCTCGTTTGGAGGGTATAAGTTGTCCGATGACTGATTTTACTTTTCAGCACACCACCGTTGTAAAGAGTGATTATTATTTTTTTAGCAGCGTGAACCAATTCGCCCATTTTGTTCTGACTTTTTTCTCTCTCTTATCTAGGCAATTGTACACATAGTTTAATGTGTCTCACTCTGTGGGTTTTCTTTTACACTATGTGAAAATTTTCTGTCACTAGTTTCTGAAATTCCAATGAAAATCACAGAGATGACACTCTTTCTCAATAAATTAAAATGAACTGAAGCTCTTGACCTGTATGTGTTTTTATTTTGAATTTTTTTGCATTGTGCTGCTGCAACACGTTCGATTAGTTGCGTAAATGCAACAGGTGTACAGGTTTTTTCTAATAAAGTGCCCAGTAAGTAAGTATAAAAAGTAAAAATAGTCAATGGCGAATATAAGAATGAAATATTTTTAACTTTCTGAAAAATGTAAAAAAAAAAAAAAAAAAAAAAAAAAAAAGGAGAAAAAAAAAGGAAGTTCGGATACAGAATCAACATATGTCAGCTGTGCTCACTCAGATTCCTGTTCATGGCAGAAGGGCAGTCTTTTGCTTTTGTAACCTATTTGGCTTGGCATGTTGTGTGTTCTGAGATGTTTTTCTGCTCATCACTGTTGTGAAGAGTGAGTATTTGTGTTCCTGTTAGGCTGAACCAGTAATCAAACACCTTCCTGTCATATCAAACCAGTCTGGCCATTTTGTTGTTGTTTTTTGCACTTTTTTTTGTAAGTATGAGAAGATAAGTCGTTTTTAAAATATTTAAACAACCGAGTGCTATTAGTCATGCCGTAATCGTGGTGACTAATAAAACATTTCTCCACTGTTCATGAATTTTATTTGCATGTTTTACTTAATGCACTGCTGCCACATGATTGGTTGATTGGATAGTATGAAATTGTGATGAGTGACTGTAAGGTCTTATTTATACACAAGTTAAAGCACAAATTGCTGCTTTTATTTTTCTTATTGTAGCAAGTATGTGTTGACTGAGGTAAATCTAGTGTTTTAAAACTGTGATTTGACACATTATTAGTCTTTTGCAGAGCTAAAGAGAGTAAAACTGATACCTTTGGTTCATTCCCTACGTGGGTGATATAATTTCACAGTAGCCATAATTAAACAAATGTCTTGGCTGATGGGAAAACAGTTTAATTTATTGATTTTAAAAGTGGCAACAGAAAAGATAAACAAAACATCTACGGAGTCCATGTACTAAGATTATTATAGTGTCGAGAACCCAGAGCAGGCTCCAGGTAAATTGCTATATAATGATATAAATATTTAACCAAACAAATCGCATTTGCAGTACTATTTCATTATTCTGGTTGCTGCGCTATAGCTCTGGGCTTTGGGGAAATCTCATCTATAAAACTAAAATGCTGCCACCCATGCTTGTTTCACTGATTCAATTGTGTTGCCAGTGCAATCGGACCATACTAGCTGTTGATTGGAAGTGGACTGAGGCTTAAGCAGTTTTAGAAGTGATTTGTTTTGTTTTGTTTCACAGCCGAGGCCGAATGCTTTGTCCTCACCTGTCTTAATGAACCACACCAATAAGAAGGGCTTGATTCAGAACAGTCTAAATGTGGAAGTACCGTTCTAGTGTTTGCCTCTCATCCTTATTCTACACTTCTCATATCACTGTTCAACTTTCAGTGTTGTGGAAATTAAGGGTCTAATGTAGGGCTGCAGCTATTGATTATTTTAGTAATCAAGTATTTTACCGAATAGTCCATCAATTAATCGAGTAATCGGATAAGAAGTTATTTTCCTTTATTAAAGAGCAATTCTAAATATACAAGAGAAAATAAGACGGGTCTTTTTTTTAAACGAACATTCATTTTTTTTTTTTTCTTTTTTAGAAAAATATAAATTTTTACTTTTATATTTTTTGCGGACAAGAATATCTGTGAAAAATAAACCTATTTAGTGCATTTAATTGCAATATTACATCAAAATACAAATATATAAATAAAAAATCATAATCAAAAATATAAAAACTTAGTTTAAAATTCAAATTACTTTAAAAAGGTAAATGTTGTTTTCTTTGTTTTAGTTTGAAATGATTCCAAACTTTGGAAACTTTTTGTCGTTTTCTTTGGCCTGAATCTTCCCTCACCCCCCTCTGTAGTGCCAGAAAGCTTTACACATTTAAAAAGGAAATGGACTACAATCAATAGAATCGCATGGTATCAAACTAAACCTCCGATCCCTGGAGAGAACTCTGTCTAACAGTCAGCTCTGGAGGAGACGGAACAAGACAGATGAAGCAGGGGAGCCTCGTTCATACACCAACAGCTCCAAACTTCAGGCTGACAACATGGTTACCGGTGGCTGCACCAGAAATGGATGTTTACGAGAAATAAAGTCTTAATTGAGAGAAATTAAGGCAGAAAAAACATCTGAATTGCGATAAAAAAAAAAAATTGGGCAAACCTTTTTTTTCTTTTAATGTGGCGGAAATGGACTTCCATATAACACACAAGACGCTGCAGAATGAAAAATGGAGGAACATGGAGAAAACAGTGAGGGGAGAGGAGAAGATTCAAGCCAAAGAAAACGAAACGAACGTTTTCAAATGTTGGGATACTTTCGAACTAAAACATAAAGAAAACACCGTACAGTGCATTTAACCAGTGCGTTGATTTTTTATTTTTTTTATGTATATATTTGTATTTGAATTTTGATGTAACATAGCATTTAGTATTGCTATAATTCTTATTCGATTACTCGATTAATGGATGGAATAACCGCTAGAATACTCGATCGCTAAAATAATTGATCGCTGCAGCCCTAGAATAAATGCAATTATCCCCAGGACATTTAGCAGGCTGTGTTCATATCGGTGCTCATCCCTTGCAGTGATTTTAAAACAATATTTAAGATCTCACTCTTGGTGGTCTTGAAAAATGAATGACCCTTTGAGTTTATATGTTTAAATCTGCTCTATGCATATTTTAAATCCACTGTGGATTTCACAGTGCATGAGCGATTCATCCATCTTTTCTTGCTGTTCTTGGCAATTTTATTTTTTTCATTTCTCCTTAGTTCTATGCTTTTTCATTCTTTCTGTCTTGCTTTAACAGCTTCGTCAATCATGTTTACACAGTTCAACCTAGACGCGACGAACGAGACACTGCCTTCCACAGCTTATTAAGGGAAACGAAAATATCCCCGAGTCTCCAGTTTCAATTGTTCTCTTGTACCTCTTGGTCACACAATGTACCTTGCTGTTTCCCAGAAAACTATTTAGTCCACACCTTTTGTGGAATATGATTGCTTTGCAATTACAGGCCATATATTACATAAGGGCTTATTATATGCATCAGTATTACAAGAGTGCAAAGCACCTTCTAAACTAAACATAAGCCAGGCGAGTAGCACTTTTCATCAGATTACACATTTTTAAGATCTTTATGTAGAGTATCCAGCATATAATTCCTATAGGTTAATGATATACACTGAAGAGGTCCTCTCAGAGGATCGCCAACGCACTACTCAATACAATTTAGGATTGATAATTACCTCATTATGAACATGTGTTTCTCCTTTTTGTCCTATTTTGTGCATCGCCAGTTTTTACAGGATTTTTGTGGATACTGTAGGAAAAAGTGAGCTCGGAAGTTATAGCTCAGTGGTGATGTTGGACTTCTGATCTGAATGATGCTAATTCAAATCCCAGCACCACAAACCTACTACTGTTGGCCATGTGAGCAAGGCCCTTAACCCCTCAACTGCTCAGTTGTATTAATAACATAACTCTAAGTCGCTCTGGATAAGGCGTTTGCCAAATGCCATAAATGTAAATGTGTCTTAGGGTTTCATTGTTGTACAAGTGTTTGACTTTGACCAAAGAATATCCATATTTTTTACTTTGTTGCTGTACTTAAATACATTTTTCTTGTGTACTTTATCAGAGTATTTTTATTTTGGGAAATATTTACTTTGGTGCGTTAAACGCGTAACATCGTACTTTTCACTCCACTACATTTCAGAAAAACATGACGTTCATCACTATGTATGAAGTGAATACATAAATCATAACCTGTCACGGGACTCCAACATAACCACACTGTTCTGGTAGGAGTGTGTGCGGAGTACGGGTTTTACTGAGTGCCTGTAACAATAGAAAACTTTTTAAAACACATTTTTAAAAATGTATTTCTATATAGATCATAAAGTTCTTTTACTTTTGAGAATTTACTTTCAAAAGCAAGCTCTTTAAATTGCTAAAGTAAAAGGAGTCCTTTTTTTTTAAGCAAGGGCATTGTAGTGTTAGTCAAGCACAGGAATGGTATGCTTCGTCCGCCACTATTTTATTTTGTGTAGTCGAGATATAACAAGGAAGTAAGAATTTCGTTATACTTGCTGTGCACACGACAATGAAAATCTTTTGACTTGATATTGAATCAAGTACATAATTATGTTAGGAATTCACAGAGCCTGGGTTCAGCTTCCCAACTTTTATGAATTACTTTTCCTACTGAAAAGCTAATAGTTAAACATGCACAATATTCTATTCATATCAAATGCAATCTTATTCAAGACCGGTTTGATTTAGATTGTTGTTAGATTTTTTTCAGTTAAAGGAAAACATTTAGCAACCATATTATGTGTAAGATATGTCAAACTGTTGCCATTAACAGTGCTAGGTGGTATTCAGTATTTCAGACACTTAATAGCATTTATATTTATAAAAACAGGGAAGTTGTTGTTGAGCTACAAACAGTAGCAGCCATTTTGAAGCCAAATCATTTTTATCCCCTCTGCTTATACAGTAGTTAGGTGTTGTTAAACAGAGACATCACAGTAAGAAAGTGTGGCTTTTTGATTTACAATATGTTTTAGAGTCAAAGGTGTTATTGGTTTGTCATGGTGTTTTCTACTGCATGCTATAAGCGTGTTAGCTACATTTGCGGTCTGATGTAAATACCGGGCCGTGCTCAAATCACATCTCGATTTAGGGATCAGGCAGATTTTTTTTGCCTCTGTTTGGAGATACAGTATGAATGCGTAAACAGGAAACTCTTATTTTGATTAGAGACCAGCCAGTTCGCATCATCGCAAAATTTGTGTTTTTGAGACTTGGAGACTTTGTTTATGCATCCAAAAGAAACTGTAACCATGTGTTTGTACAGTATCTCACAAAGTATCTTCTCAAGGGACAATACTATAGAAACTTGGATATATTTTAGAGTAGTCAATGTGCAGCTTGTATAGCAGTACAAATTTACCGTCCTCAGGAATTAACCCAACATACTGCCAGTCAGTCAGTGCTCAGACCATATGCCACACACTGCAACAAGTCAGTTTGCATGGCTGGCATCCTAGAAGGAAGTCTCTTCTAAAGCTGGCTCACAAGAAAACTCGCAAACAGTTTACCGAAGAAAACCTGTCCAAGAGCATGAATTACTGGAACCATGTCCTGTGGTCTGATGAGACTAAGATAAACATGTTTAGCTCAGATGATGTCCAGCATGGTCTGGTGAGGACTACCAAGAAAACTGTGTCTTGCTTACAGTCAAGCATGGTGGTGGTAGCATCATGGTCTGGGGAGTTCAGTGAGGGGATTATAGATTCCAACATGTACTGAGACATTCTGAAGCAGAACATAATGCCCCTCCTTTCAGAAACTGGGCCACATTTGTGAGATGTGTATATATATAT
>JAAIIK010000101.1:6827521-6842201 GCA_014706435.1 Silurus glanis | reverse complement strand
TATATATATATATATATATATATATAAAATATTATAGTATATAGTTATAATAGATAATGGTTTATAATCACACTATCCGGTGTCACCCAGATGTGGAAATGTATCCTTTTGAGTCTGGTTCCTCTCAAGGTTTCTTCCGCTTTCCACCTCAGCAAGTTTATACTTGCCACATTTGACCCTCGTTTGAGATTAATTTCAATTTTATCCCTGGATTTTTTTTTTTTTTAAAGCTGCTTTTTGGAAATGTTTAATTTCTTAAAAATGTATGTGTGTGTCTTGCTGTTTTGATGGCTCACTGTATTGTGTTTCTCTGCAGGATATGAGAAGACATGTCATGATGACTCTACTGGACACTGAACAGTCATATGTGGACTCTCTGAGAACGCTGATTCAGGTACAACAGCTCTATTTTATAGCCTCTTTTTTTTCTTCCCTTTATATGTCTCTCTCCTCTTCTTTTTTTCAGTATCTCCTTTTATACTTCTTTCTCTCTTCTTTTGGCTGCCACAAGGAATTAACTTGCACTCTTTGACACTGGTATATAACAGTTTACTTTAATAAACCTGTTAGAGTTGTATGTGTGTGTGTCATAGAGAGAGATTAAGAAAGCCGGCAATCCATTGTAAGGTGTTCCTGACCCACGGGCTCTTTTAGCGTGTGTATCGCTGTCGCGTCACCATGGTTACGTCGGGTTTGGCCCGAGATGCTGCGGCAGTTAAACGTTTCCCATCACTGCACAATTGCAGCAGCGATTAGTGGCCTCGGTCTGTTTATCAGCTTTAAATCAGCCCTGTGCGCAACGTCACTCAGTTTAAGCACTAAATAGAGCTCATGTGGAGAGACAGGCGCTCACGCCGCTTTCAGCAAGGCCATGTACCAAAAAAAGAATAATTTTTTCATAAAAATTCATGCACTCATTCATTTACCTTTTGCCTCCTTTAAAAGGGTCATGGTGTACCATAACAGTGGTTTATATTATCTCATGCAGGTCTGGTTCTTGTGGCCTCAATCCAGTAGCACACGCCCGATAAAGCTCTAGCTTTAGCTCAACAGAAAGGCACTTTAAAAGGTGCCCAAGGCCACTTTACCTGCTACTTGAAGGAACTGGGGGGCTCTACACAAAGGCTGTTTCATATTCATTAAGGCAAAATTCAGTTCCAAAAACGTATAAATAATTATAAAATGAATAATTACTTAAACGAATAATTTAAAAAATTAATTACTGTAGAATAATACCCATTCTTACCGACTCCTTTCCAAATAGCTAGTTGCTAAGTAACTGCTAGCAAACTAGCATGATCCCAGAATCCATCCAAGAGAAAAGAGGTACCTATTAAACCTCTCAGTTCTGGCCATGTGAGTTTGGAGGTGCTTTCATACCAAAGCCATCCTCATTTTATGTTACTTGAATTTATGTTCAGTTTCTGTGCATGTTCTCTCCAAGTTTGTTTGTGTTTCCTCTGGTTTTCTCCTAAAAACATGCTGGTCGGTGGAATGGCAAATTGTCTAGAGGTGTGACTGACCGGGTGAATGTGTGATTGCATGGCTTCTTATGATGTATTGGAGGAAATGCTTTACTCTTTCCTCATCTTTTTTTCCCGATTTGTTTTCTTTTACATTTATTTCAACAAAATAAAACTAGTTAGCAAGCATATTTTATCATAAATAACAAGTAATGGACAAAGTACAGCATACATGTACTAAAGCAGAAGTACACACACCCTGCTTGAATATTATTCCAATAAAAGTATTTCTTTTACATTTCTATTTGAAGTACAAAAGTCGTTGCTTTTGAATGTATTTGAGTTTGAAAAGTCCATTAATCCTTATCTATGAGAACTGCTGTATATTTGAATATTTGATGCATCTTAAATATCTTTCTGCGCATTATAATTTTGTTAGGAGAGAGTTGCACACTGTTACACACACTGTTACACACTCTGAGAGAACCCTTACAGTCATAATAATCATGGAGTTACATTTGTGGTCACGTGATTAGTTGTCATGTGACACCGTTTATGTATTCATTTAAATGTAGCGAGGACGGGAATATTTTTCTGAAATGTAGTAGAGCAGAAAGATATTATGCATTACAATGTAGTGAAGTAAGTTTCTCCAAAATGAAAATACAGTCAACCCCCGATAATCTGCGGTTCGGAACTCGCGGCTCGGAAAATTCACGGGTTCTCATTTGGATCCTGACTAACAGCAAGTTGCGGATTATCTCAAATTTCGTGGGACCGAATGTTCAGGAACGTTAGGAATTATAAACATTTTTATGTTTTCATGTAACAAATTCATAAACATTTTTTAAACACATTATTGTGTTAAAGTGACATAATGTCTAGATGAATTCACTAAGGTACCATAGGGGCTTCGTGGGTGCGTCCAAAATTAGCAGATTTTCTGAACTCATTACGTTCTAAGAACCCCCGTGATTTTCGGGGGACCACTGTACTCTAATAAAGTACAGATAAGTGAAAAGAAAATTGACTTAAAGAGAGTAACACGATAAAAATACCTTTGATTATGATTGATCTGGTCATTTGAAATATGTATTGCAGAACTTTTGCATACTTTGTCTTAGCGGCCTGAGACAAAAATGTGTCAGTCATGTTTCATTAAAACATGAGGCCACATTAATCCAGAAAACGTGTCTGTGTTGAAACATGCTCTAGTGTAAAAATAGAGAATTTATTCTAGACAGTAAAACTATACATGATTGTTTTTATGGCCGGAAAGAAAGAAATAAAACATCCCACCAGGTATATTCTTTGCTGGAAGTATATTTAAAAGAAATATATTGTATCTGTACAAGAGATTATCAGAGAAAATCATTTGTAATATTTTATACTATTGTTCTTGAGATTTTATTACACATTTTGTGGAGTGTGTGTATATATAAAAAAACAGGTTTATGAATTAGAAAAACAAGTAATACATGTTTAATGAGGAAATACTGCAGTATTTATGAAACACTGCATTATTTATTATCTGTGCAGGCTCACACCAGAAACCCCCTTGAGTTTAGTTGAACAGTGAAGCAGAAACGTATTGATAGCTTTTTTTTTTTTTTTGGAATGAATAAATCTTTAAAGTGATAAGATTGCAAATTCAGTCTAACATTCTTACTCACAAGAAGGCATGTTTTAATAACATTTCTAAGCATATGGTCACCAATCTTGTGGTCAATTTAGTTTTCTTTTTCCTCCTATAGCTGTTATTTATAATAGATTAGCTATTCTTATGTATAGATATGACTGTGGTACTTGTGGTAACTGGTGCAATTTGATGATGAATCTTTGCAGAGCTACATGAAGCCACTGAAGCAGCCGGATAACTCGCTGCTCTGCGATCCGTCTCTGGTGGATGAGATGTTCTACCAGATCCCTGAAATCCTGGAGCACCACGAGCTTTTCCTGGAGCAGGTGATCACCTGTGTTAATGACTGGCACGAGCGCCAGACCATCGGTGACCTCCTGGTTCAGTCAGTGAGTAAAGACAATCTTTTTGGAGAGGTTTTGGAATCTTAATTTGTTCTTTGAGTGCATGGGGTTTTGTTTTAGTTTATTTGTCCCTGGAACCAGCAGCATCTTAAAGGTCTTCTCTTAAGGCTTTCTTATAGGATGGGCAGGGTAAGTATTAGCAAATATTATAGAAATAATGAGTTTTCAATTCCAGTCACTGGTTCCCTCTCATACCTGCTTATATCTCAGGCCTGTCTAATGAAAAAAATATTTAATTACAGTTTTAATTCTTTTGTTTGATGCATATAAATTCTTTCAATTTACTGTATTGTAAAGTACTTTAATGCTATAGCTATTAGGCATCCTTTTTTATTGCACCATGTGCATTGGTCGAGGTGATTTCATTGGCATGAATCAAGGGCATACATTTTTTTTTTTGCACTGCTGCAATAAGATGTCATATAACTCTTGTTAGCCTAGTCATGACATAATGCGTGAGGCCTGAATTGCTCAGTAGAGGCCCCTAGTGGTCATTATTTATCATCAGCGATATCTTTCTTTATATTGGAAGCGGTTATAATGTTAGTTTATTTATTAAACAAAGGTTGTGTTTTCAAAATGTATGACCAAAAATATTTGGACATACGACTATTACTCTCAAGGTCAGATGAATGCACACAATTACAGAGATTGCATTTGTGTGCTGTGGTGGTAGAATTTCTTTCACTGGAAATAGGAGGTCCTCTCCAAACGTGTTCCAGCATGATAATTTCTCTGTGGAAAGTGGTAGCTCAGTGGTGAAGATTTCGGACTTTTTAGCAAAAGGGTGTGAGTTCAAATCCCTGCCGCACTAAGCTACCACTGAGAAAAGACCATGATTGTGAATGATCTGCTCAGGTGCTTAACCCTCAACTGCTTGATTGTAAGATGCTCTGGTTAAGGGCGTCTGCTAAATGCCATAAATGTGTGCAAAGCGACGTCCATGAATGACCTTATTAATGACCTTTACTTATGACCTCACTTCTGACTGAACCAGATGCATTCCAAAGTCTATATATATATATATATATATATATATATATTAAATAAATAGTGTAGTCAGGCTATATAAACCCACGCAATCAAACACTAACCAATGCTTCTATGTCATCATTGACGGTGTGATTACCGGAAAGTAGCACAAGCTTTGTCACAGAGCTTCACCAAAAAGCATTTTAGGTCCTTTGAAGCTCAAGTACCCAGCATAAAATCAATACACAATGTACACAGTGTGTCATTACATAGCTAAAAATATCGAGAGAAAACTAAAGCAACAGCACAGTCACTAGCACAGCAATATTTTTTATGTGTAATGCAAGGATCCTTTACACATTACACATAACAACAGATTTGTTTACATTTCTGACACTTTGCTCAAAATCATCAAATCTAATCTAAAAAAAGGTGTGAATCTAATGTTAAAAATTTTTTGCGAAGTTTAATTGCAATTTCTTTCCGATGGCTGCCCCAATGTTACAGAATTTAGCTTCACAGCAGTTTTCTTTTGTTTTCTTTTTGATAACAGTAATCATACTAAAGTACCTAAAGCACAGTCTTAATCTGATCCATATCTTATATCTACTGTGCATGGGAATCTAAAGCGAGATATACAACTATAGTCGTAACTTATAGTCACCAAGCAAGCTCTGGTTCATTAACTAAAATATGTGACAAGGGAATATGACATCCAATTAATTTCCACGGAGTTGTTTCTTTAAAAAAAAGAAGTCATCTCTCCAAGCAAAGAAATGGCCACTGCCGAAAAAATGTGCTTAGGTTAAATTTAGAAATCTGAAATATGCTCTTTTTTTTGCCTCTTTCTTGAAAAGTGCTTCTCCATTAGTGATGATGTCATCAGTCATGGCACTCATTATCCACCACCGTTTTGGAATTAGAGCAAAGAGCGGTTGGGGAGAGAGTCAGTCGGGCTGGAGCCTCTAAGTTCTCTCCATGCTCTTGTACAGGTTTTGAGTGCTGCCATGGTTCTTCTTATGCTCTCCTGAGTATGGTCAGAAGACACCTCTGTGTCTGGTATCAAATCCATAGGGAGCCATTTTGTTTATATAACCTCTTAATAGACACTCAAACTGCTTATATACAAAGGAAATTACACAAAGTAGCCTGCATTCGTACTTAAGCAATAGGTAAAAGAACCTTACTGGGAATTGGCTGATGGCTTAAATGTTATGTGCTGATGTCTATATAATTAGTTTTTTATTATTATTATTATTGCTGTTAATTGATTATAATTTAGGTGGCCACCTTAGGGCCAATTTTAACAGTTCTTATTCTGATAATAGATAAACATACTGTCTTGAATATTTTAATTTTGAATCGCATTTAGGTTCAAAAATTTTACAAGGTAATGTAAAATTAGCAAAGATGAAGATGAAGACAGTAGAATTTTTCTACCACTCAAGCACAGTGTACTATAACTTTGTCATTTAAATAGTATAAAATATGTTATGAATAATTAGAGTTGTGGACAGCAACGAAGTAAATGTAATTGCTTATGGTACTTAAGTAGCTTTTTTGGAGTATCTGTATTTACTGAAGTATTTCCATTTGGGGAGACTTTCACTTCAACTTCTCAAAGTCAAAAATCTTACTTTTTACTCAACTACATGTAGCGAACAGTCGATCGTGATTATGTACGAGTGGATAAAAATGTAACTGGTCAAGCACGCAGCAAGCCACCAATCAGGGTAGAGCGCGAGCTCTGTTTTGAACTTGTTTTACTTATTACCAACATACAGTTCAGCATCATTTCAACAGAAAGCAGAACATTCTGAAAGGAATAAATGATGGAAGAATCTCCTGACTCGCCACATCATCTGTGGCCTTATTTGCAAAATATTTGGTGAAATATTTGAAAATACGTTTTTGGGCTCATGAAAATTGTAATAAATATCAATCAGTGTTTGACTCATTGATATCATTCTATTAATAGACTGGTGTGCTGAGAGTAACATTAGAGTCTTTTCGTATAAACTAGAGTTGATAAAGCAAAGAGTCTTGAAAATGAAAATGATTTTAGGAACATTATAGCCATCATAAATCATACTATGTTGGATATTTAAGTAAATTTGAAGGCAAATACTTTTACTCAAGTGAAAGTTTAAAGGGAGCACTTTTACAGGATTAATATTTTACTTAATGAATCTCTTCTTCAACTTAAGCATATGGTTTGTGTACTTTGTCCACCACTTATAATTAGCATTGGAGAGTTGATTTACTGCAAATGTAAAAAATATAAAATGTATCCTCTTATACCAGTCATTATTCATTAACAATTAGTACCTTTTATTCATTATAGTTGCATATAATGTTCTGTAACATTCATAAATTAGCTCCTATTACACTTAATAAAGACTTTTTCAGCCATATGAGGTTCTTCCCCTGACAGTTAGCACAAATTTGGAGGAACACATTTGTATAGAATTGTTTTGGATGTGGTACCATTAATTATTCAAATGCTTGAAATAGGAAACCCAAACTTGTTCCAGCATGACGATGCCCCTGTACACAAAGCTAGGTATATCTATAGGTTGGAGTGAGAGATCTTAATTGGTCTGCTATAAAGCTCTGACCTCAACCCTACTGAACAACTTTGGGATTAATTATTATATATAATAATATTATGTAGGTTAATTATAATAGCTAATGGGGACTAAATGTGGAGTGGGATGTTCAATAAAAGCACAAACGAATCTTCTGGTTAAGTGTCCACAAATGTAATTGATTAATGCACTAGTTTTATTGATTTATTATTTATTTTACATTTAGTCCCAATTTGCTCTTATAATTTCCTCCACTCTTCTGGGAAGATGTTCCACTAGATTTTGGAGTGTGTTTATGGATATTTGTGTTCATCATCCACAAGGGTATTACGAAAGGCAGGTACTGAAGTAGGGTGAGGAGGCCTGGGGTGCAGTCAGCATTCCAATTTATCCCAAAGGTGTTCAGTAGGGATGAGATCAGAGCTGTATAGCTCAAGATCTTTCTCTCCAAAGCATGTAAACCAGATCTTCAAGAAGCTCTCTTAGTCAAGTCAAGTTTATTTCTATAGCGCTTTTTACAACAGACAATGTCTTAAAGCAGCTTTACAGAATTTAAGAGTTAAGGTGAATGGTGTGTATTTATCCCTGATGAGCAGCCGTGGCGACTGTGGCAAGGAAAAACTCCCTTAGATGTTATGAGGAAGAAACCTTGAGAGGAACCAGACTCAAAAGGGGAACCCATCCTCATTTGGGTGACGTCAAGAGTGTGATTATAGTCTTTAAACAATACAGAACACTGGAGAGTGAAAACTAACATGAGTACTGGAATGTAAGATTATAATTAATGTTCTCTCTACAGTATTTGTGGTTATAAAACTAGGAGCTACTGAGTAACTCATAAAATAGCTCAACATTTGCGATCATCATAGATCCAACACCAGCTTCTCCATGCCAAAGCCTTTAAACACTCAAAGAGGTACAATGTCAAAACTCCAATTGGCACTGGTACGTCTCTAGAGGGTTTGGGATGTTTGCGAGTTCGGCATCTACTTCTGTAAAGATCCACAATCTTTATAAGGTGGGACGTGACTGGGGCTGGAGCAACCTCAGGATGCCTCAGGATGGGTAGAGAAAGAGAAGCAGTGGAGAGGAATTAGCGTAGCTGCTGTTCATGATATTAACAGCACAAGTTGATAATGTGCATGTGATCCGATGTTCTGGAGCACAAGGTTATGATGTGATGTGGGTTATGTGTAGAACTCGCTAAAAAGATACGTTTTTATTCTGCACTTAAACTGGGAGAGTGTGTCTGAACCCCAAACACTGTCAGGAAGACTATTCCAAAGTTTAGGAGCTTGGTGTACTTTGCTATTCTAGGAACTACTAGAAGTCCGGAGTTTTGAGATCTCAGGGAGCGTGACTGATTGTAGCGTGTTAGAAGACTGGAAAGATAATTGGGAGCTAAACCATTGAGTGTTTTGTAAGTAAGAAGCAGTAGTTTGTAGTCGATTCGAAACTTAACAGGAAGCCAGTGTAGGGATGATAAGATTGGGGTTATGTGATCATATTTTCTCGACCTTGTGAGAACTCTGGCTGCCGCATTCTGGACAAACTGTAGCTTGTTTATTAATGATGCAGGACATCTACCTAGTAATGCATTACAATAGTCCAGTCTGGAGGTCATGAACGCATGGACGAGCTCCTCTGCATCAGATATAGATAACATGTTTCTTAGCTTAGCAATATTTCTAAGGTGAAAGAAGCCTGGTTTTGTAACATGGTTAATATGATTTTTAAAAGTCTTTTACTGTTGAACTAGTAGTTACAGAACATCCGTCTAAATGCAGGTTGAAATGCTGGAGCTTCTGTGTACTGGTTTTTGGGCCGATTAGCAAAATCTCTGCCTTATCAGAATTTAATAATAGAAAGTTTTGAGTCATCCAGTCTTTTAATTCGTTAATACACAGGGGCATTGCCATGCCGGAACAGGTTTGGGTTTAAAGGTTTATTTAAATGCAAAATGTTATTACAGCGCATTTTAAGACGTCCTGTACAATTGAGTGCCTCCAGCTTTGTGGTAACAAAGAAAAGAACCACATATAGCAGGGAAGGGTAGGTGACCCAATACTTTTGGCAATGTCGTGTAATATGTTAATAACATTAAAGTTATAGATATTTAATAACCATGTTGGTGTTTAAGGAATGGCTTTTTCCATATTAATTTGAAGATAAAGTGAGGGAATGGTATTTTATTGCTGCTATAACACAAATAAAGGAAATGTTCCAGGAAAACAAATGTGATAATTGTACTTGTTAGCATATTGCTGTTGTATAAAAGGAAAAACTGTAGGACATTTTTCTCTTCACTATTCTCCTCTTGTAACATGTCTCGTTGTGCATTATTCCTAAGATAGAGGCTCAGACGATCAGTTTTAAATCATTTAATACAAGAGTCCAGGGGAATCATGGTACAATTGTTACTTATCCTTTATATTTATTTTGTTATCAACTGTAAGTATGACTAACTATGCACAGTTTTAAACATCTTTTTAACCATCTGATTGTGGTGTTGAAATTTCTGAATACCTCATCAAACTGCGTCTCTTAACAAATCAGGATTTTTTTCGGCAGAAAATCTTTCGACAGCAACTTACGAAATTATAAAAAAAAAAAAAAAACAGAAGGTCGGCATGTTCGAAAATAACTTGAAAAGCCTTTAACTGATTCAATGGATGTTCAGGTAGGATGTGCCGGAGGAGGAGGCAGTGTTAAATAATGCATCAAGTAGAAAATGGCACCATTTGAATCAAAGCCTTTGTGTGTATGTGCCCTTTTTAAATTTTGCTGAGCTTATGAGACATTGCTTGTCTTATTGAAGTCTATAAGCTGTTCCCTCCTGTTCCAGCATGTATATATTACTTACAAGATGTATATAATTTTTTTTTTTTACATCCACAATTTTGTAATTATTTGATCCCAATCGCTTGGCGTTCATTTTAAATTGAAAGGAATCCATATTTAGCCATGTGAGAAACGCCTTAATTGAAACTAAAATCTATGAGTACAGACTGGTGCAGCAGAAAAGGACACATTGCATGATAGATGATGTTAAAATCGTCTGTGTCTGGGAGTTATAAGAGAAAACCTCCTGTTCTCCTGTCTGGATGGGAAGAAAGGGCACTTTCTGTCCTAGTGTTTTGTTATAAAGTTTGAAAGGAGGCAGGCTTCACATGTCATAGTGAAAGAATGTGATTGCTCCACCCTCCCTGGTTGGTAGCTGTTCTGTGATAAGGAGAGAAAATGTAGAGAAATCTCAAAAAAAAAAAAAAAAAAAAAAAAACAAGAGAAAAAAATAAAGTGAAACAATTATACTTTTTACAAATTCATGCGTTTGGAAAAGCATGCCTAATTCCAACACACAGTGTACATCTAAATGTTTTTTTGTCTTCTGATGATATTGATTTAGTTCATTCCTCTGTATGAAGTCTTTATTTCTTTGCTTTTTTTCTTTTAAGTAAGAAACCAACAAAAGGTTTTAGACACCTGACTATAAGATTTGTATGTGCATTTCTAACATTATCATTCCGTTTATGGATGTGGTGAGAGAAGACATGCAGGTGGTTGGTTTGAAAGAGGCAGATGTAGAGGAAAGGGGGGTATGGAGACGGATGATCCGCTTTGGCGACACCTAATGGTAGCAGCCGAAAGTAATAAGAAGAACATTCTGCATTTAGTCCCCACTTGTTCTTAGTCAATTCTGGTACCGTTGTAGGTCAGTCAATGATGTAGGGTGAGGACGCCTGTGGTGACTACAGCGTTCCAGTTCATCCCAAGGCATTCAGTAGAGTTAAGCTCACAGCGTTAAAGCAGGTCACTCAAGATCTTGTGCTCCAACCCATGTAAACCATATCCTCATTTATCTTGCTTTGTACACAGGTGCATTGTCATGCTGGAACAGGTTTGGCTCAAGTGAAGGAGGAATTTAATGCTACATCTTTCACAGCTACCGCATCTCAAGACGTCCTATTGAATTGCGCCATCACTTTTGTTTGTAACCACATAAAGCTGGGAGAATTAGGGTTACCCAATACTTTTGTAAATATAGTGTATGATTTTTTAATAGGAAATGTCTATTGATTACAGGCAGAAGCAAAAAAGAAGGTAATATGGCTTTTTTAAGTCCTCTATGATGGTTCACAACAAATATTCAGAACCCTGGTCATGCATAGTATCATATCTGTGCTTATTTTTTTATTTAAAAAACATTTTTTTTTTTTTATCTGACTCATTCATCAAATCATTAATAAAGTTGTAGAGTATGTAAATGTTTATGGAGGCCAAGCCGAACTAAAAATGCTTGTCAGATTTACGAGTTTAATCAGGGTTGATTTTGTGTGTAGATCCTTGTGTACGGTGATAAAATCACATGTAAATTAACAAGCTTGTTAATGCCATAGCTAAATTATATTTGGTCATGCCCACAAGACACCATAAAGGGCAAATCTCACAGAAAGCTTCAAAATGACAAATGACTACTAAACATGAAAGAGTAATGCTGCTATTGCAGATGAAACTTTAATTCAATAATTTGAAGGCGATAATTCAAGTTTCAGATTAGCGAGTAATGAAGAAGTTCTTGCAAGATATTACTTTAATGGGATATTAATTTTTGTTCCATATTTTTATGAGTACCTTTTTTTTTTTTTGGTACAAAATCATGACTCAGACTTCAGACTTTGGCCAATGAGCAGCAGCACAAAATTTAGGTTTATCTGAACATAACTGTTGAGTTTTTTTGAGAGATGACGTGAAAGCTTATGAAATTGTGGTCAAAGTAATCTGTCTCTGGTGACTCTCTGCTGTCTCTTTTCCCAGTTTTCCAAAGAGGTGCTGGCTAACATTTACTCTGCGTACATTGACAACTTCCTGAATGCCAAAGATGCAGTGAGGATTGCTAAAGAAGCCAAACCTGCATTCATGAAATTTTTGGAGGTATGTTTTTTTTTTTTTTTTTTTTTTTTTTTTTTTTTATTTAAATGCCATATGTGTTTGAAACTTGCTCTTTTCTACTGTCTGGGTGGGACGGATGACACTTTCTGCTCTAGTGTTTTGTTAAAAAGATTGTCAGGAGGCTGGCTTTACATGTTACAGAGAAATTATGTGATTGCTCCACCCTTGCTTTAGTTTTTGTGACATGAACAAGTAAAACAAGGTTCTCACAACTCAAACTTTAACTAAAGGTGTAGATAAATGTTAATGTAAGCCAAACTAAACTAAAAATGCCTGGCAGGTTTACAAAACTCCATAAAAGGCAAAGCTCACAGAAATCTTTAGCATGACAACTAGAAAGAGTGCACAAACATTCCAGCAAAGCTGCCCAGCCATTGCAGCGCTTTGCATTAAAGCCATGTATGATTGAAATAAAGATATTAATAGTAATGTAATTATTTATTTCGTAGTTTGTCGGCTTTTAAGCTAAATTCAAATGTGAAAGAGTAAAACTGAAACGTTGGTATAGGTTGAACTTTTAACATCTCCTTTTTGACATGAAAAACGTCCACTGACTCTAAATCTGGAGTACACAGAATCCATTTCAAAAAGATGTAACCTGTGTTCGTGTTGTGTTACTCTTGTGAACTAAAGCAACATGTTATTTCCCAGAATGCATCACAAGTGTCAGTTTTAGCTGAGAGGAACAGCAGTGAGCCAGCAGATGGCACCCTGAAGTGAATGTGTAATGCAATTAAATGTGGTGTCGTTGCCACGAGTTTGGAACCGATAAACTGATACTGCCTCAGATATATGTGGTTGGTAGTCAATGAAAAATGCAGTCATGTTGTCTGGGAGGAAAGAATGGCATTACTTTCTCTCCTGTCAATCCTAGCTACACTAACCAAGGAGAAATCTGTAAGCTTGTGTATTCAGAAGGAGGCAGATAGCACTTTTGCCCGAGTATGTCGCATTGCACTGTGATGTCGCAATAAAAGAAATGGTGGCAGGATTTACTTGTTTCAGAGGAAGCATTTGTTAGCCTTTAATTTCCCTGGTTGGAAATGTAATAAGGGAGAGCTTGCTCATGATTGGGAAACTGCAAGAAAACACATGAAACAATGTCTTCGAAAGCATGTGCGATTCATTTATGAGCTATTTACTGAGAGCTGACAGTTTATTAGGTACATCTTTTGTTTGGCTACAGCCAATAATTGTTTGAGGTGCAGAAAGATCAGTCATGTTAATAGAGCTTAGCATGAAGGTCTCTTTCCATTAAGGGTTGAGTAGTAAGACAGTTTAACTCTTGTCAGCATTGCAAACCTACAATCTATCACATTGCCTGTATAATAGTTAACTACAGTAGTGCAGAGATATTATATTGCTCGTTTGAACCACTGTTCTTCATACCTGTGTACACCGTTCGGAAAAGAGACAGCTTTTTTCCCGACAGCGAACATCTTTCTCTTTGTCTGTTCTTCAATGCATTCATAAGTGTTTGTAGGTCGCATTGCGTGAGTGCTGTTGCAAATTCATTAGAGTCGCCACAGGCAAATCTGGCCCTCGTCTCACAGTCCTCGTTTGTCCTGTGCGGCTGAAAGATTGATTTTGCTGACACCTAGTGGTGGTGTCGGAAACCAGCTAAAGGGCAGGAAGGATATTTGCATTTCTGTGTACTCGTGAATAGTTTTGGAAAACATTTTCAGTTGTATTACAATCGAGCCATAGTCTTTCTTTCTTTCACACAGCAAAGTATGCGAGAGAATAAAGAGAAGCAGGCTTTGGGTGATCTGATGATCAAACCTGTGCAACGCATCCCACGTTATGAGCTCTTAGTCAAAGTAAGTATTTGAGTTTTAATCAAATTCTTTCTCTCATCGCTCATTATTTTTTCAATTGTACATGCCTCTATATCCTGATATTGTATGTTGTATCTGTATTATGTAAATACTGTATAACATGCTGCACATATTGAAGTTTATTGAAGTGTGTGTGGTGGGGGGGATTGTCAGGATTTGTTGAAACACACTTCAGAAGACCATCCGGACCACTCACACCTGCTGGATGCTCAGAAGAGCATAAAGCGATTGGCTGAGAGGATCAATAAGGGACGACGAAACGCAGAGGAGGTGGAGCGAGAGACACGGGTCATGCAGGAGATCGAGGCACACATAGAGGGGGTGGAGCACGTAAGACATTGCTCATATCACTGCTGGCTTTTTCTTTATTGGTGTAATGATGCACTTAGATAATGAAGCAGTTTATACAGCTAAAGAAATACTTTATCCAAAAAAAAAAAAAAGGGTTTATTTTCTATATGGAACTGTATGTCTGATGTAGCTAATAAGTACTGAAAGTCTATCTCACCCAAAATACACTACAGTACACTATATACACAAAATATATTTGTTGGTTTAGATTTGGGTTTTGGTTTGGTTTACTTTAGATGGGCTTGTAAGTTATTGAGTGCCCTGCTACAGAGCACTGTCCTTGACCCAACAACCCTTTGGGATTAATTGAAAGGTTTGCCCACCCCAGGCCTCCTTACCCTGCATCAGTAAATGACTTGACCTGAATGAGCACAAATTTCCACAACCACATTCCAAAACCTACTGAAGATCTTCCTAGAAGAATGGAGGTTATTAGAACAGCAAATGGGGACGAAATGTGGAATGGGATATATAT
>JAAIIK010000101.1:6789117-6827121 GCA_014706435.1 Silurus glanis | reverse complement strand
AAAAACTTTCTTTCGGCTTCTCACATTAGGGGTCGCCACAGCGGATCATCCGTATTCATGATTCACACGTTCCATTTTGGCACGTTTTTACGCTGGATGCCCTTCCTAACGCAACCCTCCCCATTTATCTGGGCTTGGGACAGCACTAAGAGTGGCTGGGGTTGGTTCCCTGACCGGGGATCGAACCCGGGCCGCAGCGGTGAGAGCGCCGCATGCTAACCACTAGACCACCAGGGAACCCCTTAATGCGTTATATCACTTTTGTACTTTTTCTTACCTGGTTAAGGCTTGATCTTCTTCAGGCCTTATAGGTGTAATATACTGTAGATACTTGCCATTAAGAAATAAGTTATATTAGGGCATGTCCTAGTTATATTAGGGCATTATAAAATGTCTTAAACATTTAAAATATATATACACACACAGTCTATATTTGTGCCTGTACTTACAAATTTGTGTCAGTGTAGGACTATATAAATCCGATATTTTTACTTTCCTACTTACATACAAACGTATTAATTCACATACTTATTATGCGAGTATGAAAGTAGTTTCATTAAGTAAAGTAAGCAAGTAACGCACATTCTTGAACACAAGTTAGGTAAACAATTTAAGCAAGCAAGAAATCAAGTAATGATATTTAAGTGAATAAGAGCAAACCACCAATCACCAATAATAATGATGATGACATCATAAGAAAAGTATATACCCAGCTGTGCAACATCACCATATATGCTGAAAATGTTCATAATAATAATAATTATAGCCGTAATAATTGATGCTATTATACACCTAGTTAAATCATTGCCTCATCAAATCACTTGCACAACTGATCATTCCCTCTGATTACGCAAGTCACATTGATATTATTGATATTAATGATTAATTCAGCATCTGACTTATTAATATCATGTGCTCTCAGATCCTGAATCCTCAGAGGAAATTCCTGAGACAGGAAATGGTGATGGAGGCGGTAAGCAAGCAGGTGGAAAATGCTTGTTAATAATTGTTCAACAATATTTGATTGATATTTGTTTGATAATTTACGCTCTCTCCCTGTAGAAATCAGTAGGAGGGAAGAAGGATCGCTCTCTTTTCCTGTTCAGTGATTTGCTGATCTGTACTACTCTGAAGAGGAAGTCAGGCTCTTTACGCCGGAGCTCAATGAGTCTGTGAGTGGTGTCGATTTCCTCATTACCTTTTAACTTAGAAGCTTTAATTCAGACACGTGTATTTTGTAATCTCTGTTACATGTTAATCTCGCTGTATCATACAGCATGTCTACGCTTACATGTACATGTAGCCCTTATTTATTTATTTATTATTTTTTTTTTTTGTGAGTGAAACACACTCAAATCCAAGCACACTTTACAAGGTTCATGGTCCCAACAGGAGCTCTCCATTATTACATTGAACTCATGACCTTTCTCTTTTCATGAGCAAGGCTTTAAATAGAAGGGGCTGTATGGACAGCCTTTAAGCTAACAGGTCATTATGGTTTCGTTCAAGAACATAAAACACTCAACGCAACGACGTGAAAACCGTATGGCCATGAAATGGAAAAACATTTCGCACACTGAAATTTGGACATTTTCCAATTATAATAACGTTTTGAATACTACGGCCTTTCTTAAACTGGTTCTCTTTATCTCAATTTTTCTTACGGCTAAGTAAAAATTAGATTTATTTGGATTTAGGGATTTAAGGGATAGATTTTTAAAAAATAGAAAATGTAATACTTTTGCATCCAGATACATCTTATTTAATGTATCCCTCCCGCTTTGTAGTAACAGTTTAAGAAAAAACCCTATAAGCGTGAAAAAGCCAAGAGTCTCCATACTTTGTCCATAGAGTGTATTGTCTAAAGCAGGTCTTACTTATTAACTTAATTTGCACTTCTTTTAGCATGAAATAACTATAATAGAAATATCATACTAAAAATTATATCATACCCACCTTTATTTATAGCATATAAGTGTTTTGCTAATCTGCCTTATGTGCGCTTTGCTGAAAGACTAGACACATTATGAAAGTGAATACCAACAGCTCTGTAAAAAGTGAAAGTATGTACACGATCGAATTAAAAACAAAATAATGATTGTTTTTGCCTGTTTGCCAGTATGATGCACGTAATGTTCTAATGTTTATTTCATTGCACATTTATTCACATCCTGTTCCCAATATTTATCATAGACTGTGTTTATGATCACTGATTATGAGGCACTTTTGCATTTTATTGCAGATTATTTGATCCAACAGTTTTACAACAAGCTTTTATAATCTTATAGATATTATAAACCATTCAATGGTAAAGGGCCCCAGATAAAGAATTATAGATCAGTAATCGGGATGCTAATGAATATTGTTAATGTGTATTGCTATACTTTAATCTTTTGTGTTATTATCAGATTCCTAAAACACTGAAATCTTCTGTTTGGATATTTATGCAACCCTAATAATGGATAATACGTACTGACACTAATGGAATAGTCAATATTATTTAAAGAAGCCTATCTCTGTATTTAAAATAACAGCTTAAAGCAGTTAGCTGTTGTTATATAGCTCAGATAAATAGTTACTAAATATTTGTGGAAATGCTATTGGTTGATAACCTTAAAATGGTGACTAGTGAAGAACAAATCAATATTTATTTGCGCTGTAGCAAAATATAATGTCTTTAAAAATGTCCTTGCACCTGCCACAAAATAATACTAATTAATTCCTGGAGCAAATTTTGACCTTAACTTTCATTATTATTGCAGTTTTGAGACATGCATTATCTGGGGGTGGCATTACCTATATATTTTAATATAGCACCCTCTAGTGTGAAAAGAAGGCATTGCACCTACTTGTTTCTTTATTTTTCTGATGTGTATTGTGAAATTCACAGGGCACTGTTCTGAAATCTGTTTATTATTATGTATTATCCCATAATGTCATGCAGATCTTTCAACATATAGTGTTTGCAAGCTCAATTGAAATAAACATTAAAGCAAAGACATTCATTGTACAGGGTTAGAACTACAAGAGTCAATTCAACATTTTGGTTTCATGTATAATTTCCTGTTGAACACTTTATACATAAGAGTACTTGGATACTGTTTATGTAGATCATGGGATCATAAATCTACACACTTAATCCAAACAGACAGTACAGGGGTGACATTACAACTAATGCAGAGTCCAAATACACAAAAACATTAAGCAAAGCAGGTCACAGATTTAGCCGAGTTCAGATCCAAATGATACCACAGTCATCCTAAGAGGGGTGTTGAAGTAGGGGTGGAAGTACTGACTTTTCCCTTTCAATCACAGTGACACTATCCAATCATAGTTCAATCTCTGAACTCATGCATGCAGAATTAGGTGGATAGCGTTTTGCCTTGGCTCTTAGTAGGTATTCGGAATAAATTTGGGCAACTTAATTTCAAGCAAAAATAGATTAGATTTCTTCAATATGCCACTGCTTGGCTATGTAAATGAGCTTACCTAATTGCCCTTTACAGTATTTATGTCAAAAACCTTGTGGAAAGGTTTTAATGCAATCTGGCCTGTTTTGTTAAACCCACCCATAATTATTTCTATGTTTCTTTTCAGATATTCTGCAGCTAGTGTCATTGACACCGCCAGTAAATATAAGTTCCTGTGGAAACTGCCCTTGGAGGATATTGAGTTAGTGAAAGGTAATATTTCCGGCTGTATGAGTTGATTCAGAGAAGCGTAGCTGAAAAACGAACATTTGTTTTATTTTGAATTGTTTCCTCTATGCAGGCTCGAGTCAGGCCACCAACAGGGATACGATCCAGAAAACCATCAGCCGTCTAGATGAGGACCTCAGTACGCTCGGCCAAATCAGCAAGCTGTCAGAGACGCTCAGCTTTCCTCATCAGGTCAGTGGTTGTCTGTGGTATTGTAGCCCACCTGACTGGTCTGGCTAATGTTTTTTTGAGCTATTAGAGGCGTTTCTGAGACTAATTGGAAAATTGCATGAATGAACAAATGTTTCTTATAAAATGAACAAACTGGCAAAGGTAAATAAATGATTGGGGACACTGTTTTGCTGCACAACATGGAGCACTATTAGAGGGCAAAAAGTGTGTCTTATAGCGCAGAAACAGTGAACAGTGGTCTGTCATTCTACGTACATTAACATTAAAAGTACATTAACACCCCCCCTTCCCTTCCCTCCTCCCCCAATTGTTTCAGAGTCTAGACGACGTGATAAAGGACCTGATGGCATCAGTTCACAGGGAATTAGCAGAGAAACAGTCGCTGGCGTTCAGCATGACCTTCTTGCCAACTAAACTGGAGCTAAGCACAGCATCTGCAGACAGCACCTTCATCTTCGAATTTAGCAGTCCAGACGCACGCAGCAACTTCGAGCAGGCCTTTGAGGAGGCCAAAAAAAAGCTTGGTAATCACAGAGTTCTATCCAAACCAGAATCATAATTTTTATCCAGACAGACAACACAGGAAACAATAGTTTGCACTTAAACAGAAAGATTTATACTGTACAAAGCTAGCACGACAGCAGATCTCATTAGAGATATACTACTGGACATACAGGAGAGTGACAATTTAAAGAAAAACAGATACATTTTTCAGTTCAGTGAATGTAAGAATAATGTTCATTCCTCCATCAGTACCATTTTGAGACTTGTACAATCAATACTAATGTGCACTAGGGCTATTCTGGTGGCCCACCGTGACTAAAAAAGTAATAAGGCACTTGGCATTTTCTTTATTCTGTCATGCATCCGTAGATGTGCATTTAACATATAATAATCAGATTTATTTCAGATTATATTATTTACTGTGTTTGCTAAGAAGAGAAGTCTGTAGTAATATGGTTAAATCCAAGTTGTTGTTTTTTTTATTTTATTTACGCCTCTGGTCCTGATACACTTGTACCAGTTATTTCCAGTCCGAGATGGCTTCTTCTTAATAAATGGGATCGAAACATTGTACATAAACAGGCTACCCTGCAAAATTATGTACTTAATAAAATGCCCACAGGTTGCAAATACAGGGAAGGTCTAGCTAATAAAGGTTTCTAGACACATGTTCGATAAAGCGACAGGAGTGTATGACCTCATGGAAAAAGAGAAAAAATAAGTTGAATGCATAATACATACATAGATATGATTTATTAATATTAAAAAATGTCCATAAAAAGGCAAAAGTATAAATATACGAGTCAAACAAGACTTCAAATGTATTAATAACGGTCTAAACCGTTGTGTGCAATACAGTAGAAAGTAATAAGTAGAAAGGATTCTACAATTTCCAACACCAAAATTAATGTGTGCGCATTTTTATCACCTCTCCATAGCTATGAATAAAGACGAATGGGACCCTGAGTTCCTGAAAGCCATTCCCATCATGAAGACCCGAAGTGGTATGCAGTTCTCCTGTGCCTCGCCAAGCCACAGTAGCCCAGAGAACATGTGTGAGGTGTGGGTTTGTAACAGTGACGGTTATGTAGGTCAAGTGTGCGTTCTGAGCATCAGGGCCGAGCCCACGGTGGAGGCCTGTATTGCCGTCTGCTCTGCACGGATCATCTGCATCGCAGCTGTGCCAGGACTCAAGAGCAGGTCAGGGTACATATAACACCGAGTAAATACTGCATGTTTATATAGAATCCAGTGCTTAGTCCTGTTGAAAAAGAAACTGTAGAAATCATCACAAAATTTCTAAAGACTTAAAGTGTGTGTCAAAAGTTTGGAAAAATCTTTTTGTTTTTTTGTTTTTGAGAGACACATGCATGTTCCCTTTGTTTATATTAAACAAACCAGGTCATTTAACAGTAAGAATATTTTCTTTGACCGAACAAATATATAAATGTGCACAAAACCTTTTTCTTTTAATAAAAGAAACAAATCCTTCCTTAGCATGAATACCAGCTTTACACACACACACACTGCATCCAGACAGATGATAGATGAAATACTTTGCCATGCCTGATGTAAAACTTTCCAAAGATGTTCATTGTTAGTTGAATTGTTCTTTTTGACCTTGAGTACCAGTTTATTCTAAACCAGTGCAGTTCAATAGGATTTAGGTCTGGTAACTAGGTATAAAGCTTACAGAGCCTGGACTCATGCTCTGAGTCCTCATTGTCTTTGTCTTGTTGTATGGTGAAGTTGGTTCCGATTAGCAGCAGTCCAGGTGGAATTGCGTGGCGTTAAGTTATGGAATGGTAGCCATGTTGGTTCAATTTTCCTTTTACTTGGAATTAGTCTCAAAATTTGGAATGAGTGCTCCAAAACAACACCTCCACGTTTGGCAACATCATCTCTCCTGTTCTTCATCTTACACAAGTTCTTCTGTTAGAGGCAAAAATCCCAGTTTTGGATTCGTCTGTCTAAAGAAAAATTCTTGACTTGCTGTACAAATCTTTTATCTTTTTTTTTTTTTCTTTTACCTAGTTCTTTTACAACAGGAACATACATGTGTGTCAAAAACAACAAAAGACTAAGTGTTTCAAATTTTTTTGACTGGCACAGTTAGTCTGTTTTTTTCAAAGAATCAGGAATTTAAGAGTCTCTATTTCACTTTAATATCTTTTCCCTTTTTTCTCTTCTCTATAATCATATATCTATGAAGTCATAAGGTAATGTTCAAGCATCAGATATCCACAATGAGTTGATCCATCAAATTAAACCTTTAACATGTATGACGAATGAGCCCTAATAACATCACTGTAATCTAGATGCTGTTTTGTACACTTTGTATTATCAAGACAGTTTATATTGCAACAGCTCGGCATTAGCATTCACCTAGTAATTATCGTGCTGCAGTAGCTAGCATTTGAGAGATTAGGATCATTGCTCTTACTTAGCGTTAGACAATGCTTTCCCACATTGCTTGGTAATTCATCATTTAAAACGGTGTGTGATTTAGTCATCTTTTTTTGTGAATCTTTCTTGTAAAATTTGTATTAGCATTCAGTGTTATCACGCTAGCTACCATTCGAGGAATAAAACTGTTACAGATTCCTTGTTCCTTGGTAAAAGCGGCAATAATTTGTCACCACTAACACAAACGAGTGTGTAAGCTGAAGCATCTGTATATAGCTTTAGATATACAAAAACAGCCAATGATATCTTAATGAGCTGTGTTTTTCTGAACTGTAAAAAAAACTTGTTTGTTAGCAAGGTAGTTTTGAATTTTTGCAAACAAGTAAGTAGTAATGCATCAACAATAAAATATAATAAAGGCAAAAACCTGTACTAATGTGTACATTTAGCACATACGCTGTTTTTTTTTCTCTGAAAGAAGTGACTACACTCTGCTATTGTGTATTGTATTGTACACAATAGCAGACTGGAAGACAATTTCTTTGCCCTTTTATTTACATTCAGTGCATTGTATAGATCTTCTACCACTAAGATCTAAATCTTGGCTCATACCATAGAGCAATAAATTAACAAATATGTGTTATAGCATATTTTAATACTTTTTTGTTTGTTTTTCTCTCAGGGAGCGTGTGGAATTGAGGCACTCTGTTCCCACGGCACCATCCGAGTCCGAGTCATCACCGGCTCCTTCTGTCCAACCCCAGCTCCACATCTCCATCTCTCGCTCCTCTCCGGAGCTCAGCGACGCTCCTGCTCCCACAGCGCCTGAGCTAGGGCCCTTTGAAAGCGACGACTCGGATGACGAAGACTCGCCGAGTCCCTCGTCCACGCTGCAGAGCCAAGCGTCACATTCCACCATCTCGTCCAGCTACAGTGAGTCATTGTCACTCAAGCAAATCACACTGTGATATTTTTTCACAATGATCTTTTGAGAAAAAATAAATCTAAAACACTGATACGCAGATATATTTGTAGACTTGGAAGGTACAAGAGAGGTACCGGTATTAAAAATTCCGAACACCCTGTAATAGGAACACCGGCTTGTTTTATTACTCAATAATGGTTTAGCCCTAACCTTGGATCTGGACATGTATCCCTTTTTGCTGAACTACTCTAATGTGTCAGGAATAGTTAATGTCATATTATAATTGTTACATGAAATGTATGTATGAAATGTAAAATGTAAATTCATTTCAACCCCTAGATTGGGAACTTTTGGATCTTTACATAGCAGAGTAGGTTCTTTGTATGTTAAAAAAAAAAAAAAAAAAAAAAAAAAGACAGCTGTAGCTATAACATTTTTAAATAACTTTCCTTGACTTTTGTGGTTCATGTCCATTTCTCATGTCCACATTTATGCCACTTGTTACAGTAAGCATTAAATCCGTGTATCGCGCTCTCTGAATGGGAAGGATTCTGTTTATTCTACCTATTAATGACAGTTCTGGGGGCTCTGAGAGTTCATTCATATGGTAGTGGGTAACGAGCTCTAGACGTGTTCCTTCGAGAGGGATAGTTAGTATACCTGAGATACTTGAGTTTGAAATATGTTTATACGTTTCTCTACGAATCAACATTACTATGATATGTTCCATTGCTGTAGCTTTAAAGCTTTAAAGATATCTGCGGTTCTGTAACTGGCTGAAGAAGAAACCAAAATTATACTGCAGCCTAGGAGACGTCACATACTGTACAGTACCAGCCTGGCTGAGGCTTCCTCACATTTGTGTAACCCATTTTCCTGTTGCTCGTTTACACTTACCTACATTTAAATGGTTGCCAGAGAGTCAAGAGAGATATAAAGGACAGCCTTTAAGACCGGTGTAAAAGGGCCATAGTGCTGCCTCAGCTATTTCTGTTTAGTCAGGAGCAATGAGTTCAGTCTGCCTAGCAAGGACAAATATAACTCCATTGAGCTTACAACATTAGCTTTGGTGGTCTTGCCATGTGATTAAACCAGCATAGTATAGCAGCAGGTTTCAATTTGGATTTTTAAATACAGTGGATTATATAAAGTCTACACGGATCTTTTTAAATGGGAGGTTTTTGTGGTGTTAAAAACTAAACCATGATATATTACTTGTGCAGCCAGGTTATGCCTTTTTTTTCTTTCCTTAAACATTAGTATTTTTTTCCTACTTACATTTTGTTGGTTATTATATCGTTTTAAAATGGAAGAAAGATTGGTCTTTTTTTTTTTTGTTGAGCACAAAAAAGCAGATTTAACAGGGGTGTGTTGAATTATTATAAAGACTGGCAATTTATTTTTAAGATATACTTGTTTTAGTATTTCACATTTCTATTAGTAGGCTGGGTCATAATTTTTTTCTGCTGTTTTAAATTCATTAAATATTTAAGCTGACAAAAAGCTGACTCCTGACTTCCAGCCATATGTGGTACTTCTCCAAACTGTTACCACAAAGCCAATGTTCACTTGAATTAGCCAGCTCCTTGAAGATATGGTTTACACGGGAGTGAAGTGGAAGATCTTGAGTGGCCTGATTTCGAGCTCTGACTTCAACATACACTATATTGCTAAAAGTTTTGCGGACACCTAGTTATAAGTACTGTATGTGCTTTTGGAGCATCGCATTTCACATTTAGTCTGATTTTGCTCTTATAATTCCCTCCACTCCTCTGGGAAGATGTTCCACTAGATTTTAGTGTGTGCTTGTGTTCATCAGCCACAAGGGTGTTAGTAAAGTCAGGTACTGATGTAGGGTGAAGAGGCCTGGGGTCAGTGTTCCAATTCATCCCAAAGTTGTTCAGTAGGGTTGAGATCCAGATCTATAGCAGGCTCATGTAAACCAGATCTTCATGGAGCTCACTTTGTGCAGGTTTTTGAGTTTCCAAGTTCAAGTGAATGAAAACTTTAATTATACTGCATCCAAAGACATCCAATACAAATATGTGCCTATCACATGTCCCTATACACTGCACTCTTCACTTACCATCAGTACCTGAGTTTACTAATGCCCTTGTAGCTGAATGAGCAAAAATCTCCACATCCGCGCTTCAAAATCTAGTGGAAGATCTCAAAAGAGTGGAGTTTATTATAACAATTGGGCCTTACATGTGGAATGGGATGTTCAAAAAGCACATAAATCTTACTGCCAGGTGACTCAAAAATATTTTTTTCATATAGTGTACATATGTCAGGCTAATGGCTCAGGTGTGGCTTTTTATTTCCTGTTTTTAATGTATTATGTATCCATAACTAAAACAGAAGCCATGTCAAGTGTTTATTTCTTTGCCACCCCTTTAGATGATGAGGGAGCAGTCTGTAAGGACATGGCCCCTGAGACTACCAGTTCGGAGGAGGAACAAGAGTTCTCCAGCGGGTTCCGAACACAGAGACTGAGCGTTGACAGCCCAATGGATGGGCGCGCCATGCGCAGATCCAGCCGAGGCTCCTTCACCCGAGCCAGCCTTGAGGACCTGCTAAGCATCGATCCAGAGGCCCACCACAGTTCAGTGTGGCTGGGAACTGAGGATGGATGGTGGGTAGCTGCTTACCATTTAAGATAAGTCATAGTTACATAGCATGATGTAAAAATCATGAGTTCTGTTAAAATTAGAATTTTGTGTTTCATGTGTTTCCAGCATCCATGTTTACCAATCCTCAGACAACATCAGGAACAGGAAGAACAGCATGAAGATGCAGCACTCGGCCTCCATTTTGTGCATCCTGTAAATAAACCAGTTTGTTATCTCTCTTTACTGTCGCGTCCCCTCAAGCAGCTACATTAAGTTACACATTGTTTATTCTCTCTGCTTTAAAAAGGTATCTTGACAACAAGGTGTTCGTATCTCTCGCTAATGGCGAAGTGATTGTTTATCAAAGGGAAGCAGGTAAGTTCTCTTCACATTAGATTACATACTAATAATAGAATTGCACAAATATTATGAATTCAGAGTTCACAAATTCACCAAAGTTCTTGTTTCCCTGTGCATGAAAAGTAAATACAATCCACATGAGGAGGATGATGATGTTATTTTTATGCTTGTATTATTCAATAATACGGGTCCCTGGTGGTCTAGTGGTAAGGATGCGGCGCTCTCACCGCTGCGGCCCGGGTTCGATCCCCGGTCAGAGAACCAACCCCAGCCATTAGGGTTGCACAAGCCTTAGTGCCGGTCCCAAGCCCGGATAAATGGGGAGGGTTGCGTTAGGAAGGGCATCCAGCGTAAAAACATGCCAAATCAAACATGCGGATGATCCGCTGTGGCGACCCCTAATGGGAGAAGCCGAAAGAAAAGTTTATTATTCAATAATACATCATTAAAAAAATGTTGTCAATTTTTTCTAAGCAAAAAACAAGACTAAATGCTATGGGATTCTTCGATACGAGTCTAGCTTTAAATCAATCACATCAGATATGCAAATGATAAGAGGACAGTGTGATACAGTGTGTAAATGAACAAAATAGTATCGAAAAAATTAATTGCATTATATTAATGGATTCAGTTGAAAGGAAACACACTGTAGTCCAATAATGCACTCACAGTAATATAAATTTGATCATTGATTTAGTTGAAAAGAAAAACACCATAGCCCTGTAATTTACACGCTTTTTTGCACCTTATGTTATTATCAAATGAGTTGCATTTTATTGTGCTCTCTTGCAGGTAGTTTTTGGGATCCTCAGAGTTCTCAGACCTTGTGTTTGGGTTCCCCGAGCGGTCCTGTCACTAAGATGGTCCCAGTGGGAGGGAAGCTGTGGTGCGGCTGTCAGAACCGTATTCTTATCATGAACACCAGCACTTTAACCCAAGAGGTGAGTGCACCCTGGCCACTGATAGAAGTGCTCTTTTTTTGTTTTCTTGTATTAGTGCACTGTTTTGAAATTTTTGTTGGTGCTGGTGTCTGTCTGGCACTTGTCTTGATTTAACTTGAAAGGGACAGCCTTCTTTTCTTCCCTCTCAAATAAATCAGCACTCCTCAATTAGACAGTATCTGTCGGCTGATGTGTGCAGAAATATTACTGGATACGTTCATTATCCAAGTGCATTTTGGGCTAAAATAATATAAGGTGTATTTCTGTATGAGAGTTGGATATGACTAAAACAGGGCAGAAAATAATGCTGAGCCCAAAGCAATGTACATGCAAACTGAATGTGTTTATGCTCTCCTGAATAGGTGCTGTTTTGAATAATGATATATTCTAAAACTGTATATACAAAAGCATATATATGTTTTAAGCTATAATATGTACTAGATATCTACATAGTCATGTTTTTATTTATGTGTATGTGTGTGTGTGTGTGTGTGTGTGTGTATGCAGCACTCGTTTGTAGTGGGTCAGGACAGCGGGCGGTGTGTGACCTGCATGGTGAGCTATGGTCAGGGTGTGTGGGTGGCCCTGCAGGGCAGCGCGCAGGTTCGCCTGTACCATTCCACCAGCTACGAGAGCATCGCTGAGGTGGACGTGGCACCTGCTGTTCACAAGATGCTCGCAGGTATAAAAAGGTTTCTGTTCATGTTTACGACTAATTCATAGACCGTTCACAGACCTACTATTGAAGGTTCTATGTAATCTAATTTTAATCATTAAAAACAGCATATATAATCCGTGTAATAATTAACATGGTGAGGTTTTTCTGAGGAGATGCTCACATTTTGGAAAGAGTCTCCAGTATGAGCGCTTTGCTAATATTGGAGGTACAATATTTAATGGGGTTTTTCTTCTCTCTATCTCAGGTTCGGATGCCATTATTCGGCAGCACAAGGCTGCATGTCTGAGGATCACAGCTCTCCTGGCTTGCAGAGATGTGCTGTGGATTGGGACAAGTGCCGGGGTAGTGCTCACTCTACCAGTCCCACCTGTGACCTCCAATGTAGGAACAGGAACTTCGAAGGCACCACTCGTGCCCACTGGATCTGCTCACGGCCACACCGGTCACGTCCGCTTTCTCACCTCCATCGAGCTGCCCGAGGGTTTTGATGTCCACTTTCCTTCCCAGGCTGAGTCAGGTGTGCTCAAATATGATGATTTTCAGTCTAGTTGTGTTATATATTTACACACATGCAGTATTGTTTTACTGTAATTTTAAACTGTAACACTGATATTACAAACTGTAACACTGACAAACTGTAACACCTATGTTATAAACTGTAACACTGAAGTTGCGAACTGTAACAATTACATATACTGTAACACGGATATTATAAACTGTAACACTGTTGTTACAAACTGTAACACTGTTGTTACAAACTGTAACACTGATATAAACTGTAGCACTGATATAAACTGTAACACTGATGTTGCAAACTGTAACATTAATATAAACTGTAACACTAATGTTGCAAACTAACATTGATATAAACAGTAATACGGATATTATAAGCTGTAACACTGATACTATAAACTGTAACACTGTTGTTACAAACTGTAACATGATATATCAAAAACTAACACTGATATTACAAACTGTAACACCACTTTTTTACACATGAAATACTGTTGTATTCACTGTCAGGTTCTAACCCTGTCTCTGTATTGTGTGCGCCTCAGAGCTGAGTAGCGACGGAGGAGTGCAACAGCGCCGATCCTCCACTCTCCTTACGGGCAAATCCACCCTGCTGGTGATCAGCGGCGGAGACGGCTACGAGGACTTCAGGCTGAACAGCAGCAGCGAGACAGTGGGACGAGACGACAGCACCAACCACCTGCTGCTGTGGCATGTGTGAAAGGCTCTCCATTCCAAACGAGGGCCCCCGTGCCATGAATTCAGGCTCCGCCTCCACATTGGCAGCGTGCTGCTCAAGCCTCTGAACCCTGCTATCTCAGTGCATGAGCATGACTGAAACTGAAAGGGATATTTCGGACATTTTCTTTGTTTCGTTGTGTAATCGGTCGTCGATTTGTACTCTGTGTGTCCCACATGGTGTAAGAAGTGAATCTCACGCTGCTTTGTGGTGTTTCCTAGTGGGATAATATGCGTATAGCGTGACACCAGTCTACAGAGAAGAGATACCGGGGAGATTTTGTCACAGAAAGGACAAATCACTGGATGGAGAATGAGCATGAAGGAGAAAAACGAGCATGAAGACAGAAGCAACTGCAATGTGGAACAATTGAACTGAAGGACGAATAGAACCAATAGAACCGTACAGAAGAGGGTTAGATGAAAGAAATAGACTGGAGTCTATAGAAAAAGTAGGTCGGACACTAAAGATGACTGGATATTTCGGAGTGTTTTATGTCCTGCCCCTTCTTTAGAGAACGATGGACGATGGACTCGTTTACACACAGCGTGATCAACTACTGCTCCGTCACACTTTGATCGTGTTCATGAAAAACAAGGTTTTGTCTTGAGCTCCACAAGTGAGAGTGACACTAGTGTTTGTCTGTACCTAACCAATGTGCAATATAAGGCTAGGGTATCTACTTAAGACTATATTATATACACATTCACACATGCACACCAACTAAAGTCACACACTTACCCCTTACCAAACCCCTTACCCCTTTTCCACCTCCACAGTGCAGTAGCTTCAGGCCTGATTTTCTACCAGTTTCAAACCTGAAGTGTTTAATTAAAAATAATATATAAAAAAAAAATCTGGGTGTGTGCTTCTGAGTCAAAACCATCCAAACCCTTTAGCTAGTATAGACAGCAATTACATGCAAATACGAGACATGCTTAAGTCTGGTGTCTTTTGCATTATTTTGAGTATGGGGTTTTGCCTAAAGAATATTATCACAAGCTTTTGCCAAAAAACGGGATCCTCAAGGGTTCTTTACATGGTTCTGAGTTTTTAAAAGGTCTCTATTTTGAAAATAAATTGATGATCCTTTATTTTTCCCAAGATGGACAAACCAAAGAACACTTTGGTATTTTTTTTTTCCGTACGCAGGCAGTACTTAAATGGTTCTAACTTGCTCAGACCATTGCTTAATTGTCACAATATCCATTTTCCTAAGAACCGCGTATGCATCAGATAGAACCTTTTTTAGAAAGACAAAAAACATTCCCATGCAAAGAAGAACTTGTCCCTCACCCCAGAGAGCATCTTTGTCTTTTTTGGTGATCATGTGAATGACTCAAATTGTTCAGATCGTTGCCATGGAGATAATGCGGCTCTACCTCCAAGCCCCTGCTTCATGGTTACAGACTTGCAGCCTTTTGTTGCTTTTAGCGTCTGAGAACCAGCACTTTGCGGTTCAAATGTGCAAACTGATTTAGAGATTAGGATCTGGCACTGCGTTGGTGGAAACAGGCCACGTGTAAGAGCGCTCGAATTCTTATCGGCATATCGCCACGATCACAGCCACAATCTTTACACATCATCATGACACTATACTTTCTGTTGTCCAGTTATTGTTTTTTGTGTCATTTTTGTCTTTTAACTATGGAGTCCAGTAGGTCATATAAAGGAGCAGTCAGTACGGCTGTTGTGGTGAAATTGTGTACAGTATTTATGTTTTTTTGATTTTATAGCACTTAATTTATAAAAACATGTCTTCTGTTACCTAAAAAAAAAAAACGTGAAAGCTGTATGGCTGATTCATGCTACTTTTTCCAGTTCCCTTTTCCAGTGTCACTACTTTACCATGTCACATCAGCAGGGTCAGAGATTCAGCAACAAAAATATCCAAGCAAATGTTCATAAGAAACAATACGTATGACGATATTATAGAACGTTGGGTTTGAGTGTCAGCTAAATGATCGTAATGTGTGTATGTATAAAAATGATAAAAAAGTTAAAAATATCTACATGAAAATCAAGCCACACCGCTGTTTAAAAAAATATTGTAATGCTTTGACTGACCTGAGGTTTTCTACTGTTGTTTACATCATGCGTTTCTTAACACCAGCATTAAGCATTGCTTTAGGTAGTTTAGCTGAAGAAGGATCAGGCGTGTTTGTTGCTTTGGAGTGTTCTGCGTCATAAAGATTAGTAGACACTTACATGGGGAGTCCCAGAGTTAAACATGTAGTCAGGTTACAGCAGAAAACAAGAAGAAAAAGAAAAGATCTGTATGAGCTGAAATATATAGTGCACTACCCATTTGTGAACAATGTCTCCTATTTAAACTAGATGCTCTGAAAGCTGCAGAAGGTTGGCAACTCAATTGTGCACTAAAAAGTTTGTGGAGACTTGACTATAAAATTTCTGTGTTATTTGAACATCCTATTTCTCACTTGCAGTAATAATAACCTGCACTCTTCTGGAAAGATGTTCCACTAGATTTTGAAGTGTGGTTATGAAATTTGTGCTCCTTCAGGCACAAGGGCTTTTGTAAAGTCAGATACTGATGTAGAGCGGGGAGTTCTGGGGTGCAGTCCAGCATTCCAATTCATCCCAAAAGTGTTCAGTAGGGTTGAGGTCAGAGCTTAATAGCAGGTCACTCAAGAACTTCCACTCCAACCCATGTAAACCATATCTTCGAGGAGCTCGCATAGTGCACAGAGGCATCGTCATGCAGAAGTATAGTAGGTTCGGGTCTCCGAGTTCAAATGAAGGCAAAATATCATGTTACCACATCAAAAGATGTCCTATTGTGGCTCCAACTTTGTGGTAACAATTTGGGAAAGATTCAGATATGGCTGGAAAAGTCAGGTGTCCCAATGCTTTTGTTCATATATTGTAAGTGATAATGTGCTTAGTTTGTTCTACAAAACAGCTGTAAAAGGTTAGAGGCATAACATTCGGTAATGAATTGCAAATTGCTGTTACAGGAAAATATGCTTTTTGAAAAGCTAAGAAGACTTTGTTGTCGCAATTCACCTTGGCATCGTGTTTTATTCTTGAAAAATTAATCTTTATCCTCTCTTTGTATAGATCAAACTGAACTTGTATTGATTGCCGTTTTTTTTCTCAGTATTTGAGATCATTTTTGAGACACACGGTCTTTCAAAAGTGTAAAGTGTAGTTTCCGAAACAGTTTACAATTAGGACAGTTTTGCCAACCACACTGCATTTGTTGACATTCACTTCAAATGTATGTATTTTATGGGAAATACCTTCGCTCTTGGATCGAGCTCCTGTGGGAGCAACATGAGTCTTTAGTGCTTTCCAAAAAGTCACTTCAGAAGAACGTAGGAACCCATGGAATGCCGTAGCTCCAAAAAATATTTAAACTTCAGGAACTTCTGGTTGTTTTTAAAGCTAAAAAAGAAAGAGATTGGAACCGAATGAAGAGTTTATTAGCTGTATACTGTTGAGCAAATGTTATTTTTTTTTTCTGTTATTAAACATATTGTCTTGTATCACGTTAGAAAGAAAATTTATTTTGGTTATTGTGCTTCCATATATTTTTTTTTTTTTTGCATGGGGTAACCTGGGAAAACTCTCCTCATGGTGACATTTGAACATCTTCAGTTTTAAAAAGGTTCCTGAGGAGAAAGTTAGTATTTGTGAACTCAAGGTATTTAGATTCCATTCCGGCGTTGACAGACATTTTTCACTATGCCACAACAAAATTAACAAATTGTGACGCTCACTGTGTGAGGAAAAACACTTGACCAGTAAGGTTTAGTTATAGTTGGCGGAACGATCCGTTTATCATTGTATCCCTTTACTCAATCTGATAGTTGCAGGGAAAGATAACATTCATAACATTTCCATGTCAATTTAGTGAAAAATATTATAGTTTCTTAGTTAGTGTAGAGCTGCGTTATATACTTCAGTATTTTATGATAAACCTCCTTGCTTGTGATGTCATCTATTTTCCTGTATTATCTAGCCATGCCCACAACATGGTGCTGCCACCCCCAAGCTTCACAGTTGGCATGGTGTTGTTTGGATTAAAGGTCTGTCCAAAACAGTTGGTTTTTTTTTTCACTGCCTTAAAATCAGAATTCAGGCACAGCGTTCTGTTTTTTCCCAAAGCACCACACACACACACACACACACACACACGAAAATACCGTATGTTGAATCCAGAGAAATATCGCCAACAGTTGTGCGGTCAAAATAATTCTCTTTGCATTTTAATCTCAGACTTCGGAATGGTTTTGGCTGAAGACGATAGGAGAGAGCGTGCACTCTTCCAGCAAGACAAGACAAAAAAAAATAAAAATTGAGATGTATATAAATACAAAATGTGCATATTTCTTTTTCTCAACAGCTAACAGACAGCAATATTTGACCACGGTTTGACTAGATGATGGTGGTCTGATGGTGATGGTCTTTGTATAATATGCCTGTATATATAAACTATAAACTTGAGCTTGCATCAGTGGTCAAATCTGGGGTTAAAAAGCCGCTCTGACTGTCTATATTGTAAGAGTTGAGAGAATATACCACACAGCAGAACCTTATCATTATCTCTGGTTGAGCGAAGTGCCGGTTGGCTGTTTATTTAGCAAACACTTCCTCTGCGTTTTAGTCATGCGGGTTTGTGCATATTGTTGTCCATGCTGGTTATCTGCGCGTAAGGAGCGTGTGTGTGTGTGTGTGTGTGTGTGTGTGTGTGTGTGTGTGTGTTTCTTATAGACAGCCTTTATCATCCTACTTGTACTCATCTAAATCTTATTTCATTACACTCACATTAAATGGCCGCTTTGTTTTATTCCTGTTGCAATTTTACCCCATGCATTGTGACGATGATCTTTTCAGTTCACAGTCGAACATTTGAACTGGTGATTATTTTGGTCAGATTTGAAAGTCTTTAGTGTGGGGAAACATGCTACTTTTAATTTGGAGCAAGCAAATTTGATCAGCTAATCTGGAACACAAATGATGTAACATCAACCCCAGGTCTTTTTCTTGATTTATTCAGTTTGATGTATGTTGTGTTACCCTGCAAACTACGCAATATGATGCGTCAAAAACGTAATCTATGTGATTCACAGCAGGGATGCATCAATAGCATTCTAATCAATGATGAGAACTATTAGCACTCAAATTAAAAAAGAAATGAGAGACCTCCTTAATATTAAGCAACCAGGGGCATCATGGGACAATTTACTTAGCCTTGGTTATTTTAGCGTGCTGCTAGTATGGGGGGAAAAAAACAGTGTCATTAATCACCTTGACTCGTGAAGTCATGGTTAAGCGTAAAGTCGTACTTGTGAGGGAGACGGAAGCTTGCATGAACTCTCAGTGCTTACTTTGAGTGCATGCAGTATATTGCATCTTGCACTCATTTTCTATTGACCCCTCTTATTCTGGAGATTCGTCACACACTTTGTGAAATATAGCTTTTAAATGCATTGCAATGCTTTTCGGGTTTATTGTATCGTTGTATGATGCTGTACTCGCTCCTCTTTATATCTTTAATGGAGCCCAACTAGCAGTCTGCTTTGCCATGTGATTCTCTATTACTAGCCAAAACTAACTAAAAAAAAAGCACTACAATGTATACTTGGGTTATGCCATTTAATATAAAGAGGCATTAGATGCTGGTACCTAAGGCTTTTATAACTGTACAAATAAAAGGTATCATGGTATTAGATGGATTCTTTCTCTCCTTTGTTTAGCTTGGAAACACTGATGTTATCTTTAAAGCTATTAGCATACCTAGCCAATGTTACATTAAAGGTAGCCAAGTTTCCTAGCCAGCCAGCTAGCATTATGTAAACGGTTATATAGTGTAAGGGGGTTATAATGATGCCGTGGATAGTATTGCCGCCTAACTGTCATAAGGTGTTCATGGTTCTTTAGCTGTGACTGCTCCCTTTATGGAGTTTTACACAGTCTTTGGTTCGGTTTTGTTTTTTGTTTTTTGCTTTCTGCTTCTCTAGTTTTCACCCATTACCCAACAAGATGACAGTATGTAGATCGGCTGTAAAACAAATTTCCTGCAAGTGTATGGTTATGCCAAGGGCATATTCCCCTTTTCATGCCTTCAGAGGCCATGACCCTCACGCCGTAAAAGTGTTTAATATATATGAATGAACAAATTGTATTGTAAAATCTGTGACTGGTTAGTGTTAAATTCTCTGGTTTTTGATTAGATGTGGGATTTTAACTGAACACTAGCCCTCCTTAATTCCCAGGATCTATCACCTTTGTGGCTACACAAACTGCAGTGGCTATCATTACTGAAGAAATTATGAGTTAAGTTCCACCCTTTAAGTAAAATAGGGACTTTGAAAAATGTGTGTAAGAGTGTAAGAAAGAGGGGGGAAAAAAAGCTGCCAGCGTTTGTACATTTTAGTGTTATAAACGTGTTTCCGTGTGTTATATCTCCACAAATAGAAAGAAAATCACACACTGCAGTGCTGGTGGCATATAGAACAACTTGTAAATTTCACACAGTGAAAAGTGTCTAAAGAAGCATATTTTCATATGATAGCACATATATACACAGAAAGTCCATCAGATCTGTAACTCCAGCATGTTTTGTAAGTAGCATTCCAGACATTTTTTTTTCTATGAAGGAAGTCATTGTGTTTTTTGTACATTTGGTTTATACAGTATATCGCCTTCTTTTTCTGTACACAGTGTGTTCACTGTCTACAAATGTCTATATGAATCTGATGGCATATTTTTATATATACTTCTTTAAGTTGTCTGGGTTTTTTTTGTTTGTTTGTTTGTTCCCCTTCAGCATGTTTCCTGTGCTGCCATATTTGAATAACTGTGCTGTATTTTCGAAGAAGAGTCTCACCTCTCTGCAGTTCCTGTTCCAATCTTTATGGTTTCCTCATTGCTTTTCCTCATTTTGGTTCTTGTGGGTTTCTTTGCAATTAAAAATCGATCGCTGGTTGCCAGATCTTACATGAATCCTTTTAAAAGAAAAAGAAAAAAAATGCATGCGCATGCCTTGAGGCAATACAACACAGATCTGAGTGATACCAAAAACTAAGGATACTATTAATGGATTACAAAAGAAATACAACTTGTCAAAATTGCCCAGAGTCAACTTATGAAAATGTTTTGGTAATATTAAGGTTCTTATAACTAACTTTATTTTTTGGATTAGGGAACCTTATTAGGCTACAAACGTTCACATTAATAAAACACGTAACAAAGTAAGCAAATGCATATAATTGGCACTCTTTACTATTTTAACATTACAACTGCAGCAGAAATAAAAGGCTAAAGACATTTAAACTTCTCGTTTGTCAGTTACGTCAGAATATCTACTTTATTGCCACAAAAATATTCACAAAAATAGCTATAGCTGTAAGGATATAGATTTTCAGTAGGTCAAAATCTTGCACCTTTAACCAGCTTATATTTGAACAAAACAAAAAGCCTTCCAAAGGCTTCTCAATAATAGAGTTTTTCCTCATTCTTTCCTGACAGAACTGGTATAACCCAGTCAGGTTTGTAAGCCTCCTCACTCATATGCTATTATACTGTAGTTTAGTCAAAACGTTTCCTGCAGGTTTCAGTAGTCAGGTACTTTCCGTTTATCTTTTGACCTTTTTTGAATGGGTATGCTTAACATAATTTCCTGTTAAAATGATCATCATCATCAATTATTTACAGACTCAATTGCAATTGCATTAGCATTGTGAAGCAGGTGGACTGGTCACTGCTTGATTTACTCAACCATTCATTCACTTTGAATGGCAAGCACGAGGCTGATTCACATTCTAACACAGGGATCCGGTTGTGCTCGATAACAGTACCTTCATTGTGTCTCTTATGTGACGTTCTTTTGAGTGAGTAAGGTTTTGAGATGGGGGAGGAATGAAGATTTAATATGTCCACTATGAAGGAAGACTCCGTCAACAATCTAAGGGATCATTTTAGCCAGCTTTTCTATAGCTCAGCTTTACTGAGCTATAGAAATGTTTCCTTCTTTTAATTTTATGGACTTTTTAATGGACTTTTTTTTTCAGCTTTATCTGTCCCAAATCCTAATGTATTTTATATTTTGAAAAATTACAATTATGTATTAATTACATTAAATAATTACATTCAAAAGACAATATCAACAGTAAAAAAGAGGCATTTAAAAAAAAACATATATACTGTAATTTATGTACAGCCATAATTGAGTTCATTTTCAATGATTTTTTTTATAACACTACACAATTTATTCACAGCAACCATGTAGTATTTAAATTTTCTTCATTGTGCCAATCACACAGCTGAACATTTTCAGCAAATGGAACTAAATAAGGAAAACAAGGTGTAATATCAACTAAATGAACTGATAATACATTGTTCTTGTTCATTATTCTGTAAATCTTCCATTTTGTAGGGTTGTGACCAACATTTTCCATAAGTGTGTGAGTGGAACGCAGAAGGAAGTATAGAGTAAATGAAAGAAGGGAAAACAGGGTGGATGAGTCAGTAGAGGAAGGAGTACAGTTGTGATGTTTTGGTAATCTGCTAACTCAGTGAATGTGTGTAATCAGTACACAAAACAATATGGCCACAGGATCGGAATAGTTCAATACTGTCCTACTTGTGCAGTGTAGAAATGGTGTGAACATATTGTTAACGTTAAGTCTTAATTATTATTGTTGTTTTTTTTTAGATATTGCTATGGAGGCTCAACAAGTTTTTGTTTGTGTGCATGAAAATAATTTCTGCTGTGTTATTTTCCGGAAGGATATAGTCTATAGAAGCACTACATATATAGTCTACAGTACAGTATTATAGTCATGAACCAAGACTTGTATAGTATTTAAACGTTGTTTGTGTATTGTTCAACCATAGCTAAATAGATAATGCTAATAATAAGTGTCACTTATTAGACACAATGTTATTTGATAAAATGTCACTCTATACCTCTAAAAGTTTAATGATTTTTTACTCTAGACAAGCAAAATCATTTGTTTCCAAACCTGTTTGATATAATTTCACCCCTATAGTAAGAAAGCTTAAAATGTTGCAGATTCAGTAGTCTTCAAAACCTTCTTCTTGCCATTTTACAAAATCTTTTTCAAAGCAAATACTGTACAGTAGATATCTAAGAATGTAAAACATACGTCACATGGTTGTCTATGTTCAAGTTAAAATATTTGCTTTTTTTTTTCTTTTTTCCAGCACTGCTAAATTTTCAGATCTGGCCAGAAGGCGTTAATAATTTATTATTATTTTTTTTTTTTAAATAACTTTGACTACATCCAGCTGCAAGGCACATGGCAGGTTTTATTCACACGCTCATTCTAATATCGCAATTTCTGTCATAACTTTTGTGGTGTAAATTCATCACTTATGGAGGGAGTCTCCAGTGTCAGTGCTTCAGATGTAAATGTTTTTGGGAGCTTGCAGTTTCTTTCTTGAAATGACAAGCCGAACAATACTTACTTATTAAATTCAAGCAGAAAAAAGAAAAAGAAATCTACTTTTGGTGAGTAGTAAACTGTTGATGTTCTATTTAAAGTGATAGCAAGAACTAACTCGTTCCACAGATGCTCTGGAGCATTAAATGTAATTATAAATAGATTAAAAAAACTTCGAACTTTGTATGTACCGTACAAAGTACTATACATGTAATTGTCAATGTAGTGTTGCTGGCTTTCTAACTCTTATGGGCATTCAGGGTTTTCCTAAAAAAGAACAGGTCATTTATGGCTAGTCTGTGTATTAGCTTAGAATAAACTGTATGCACAATAGCTGGCTTGAAAAAATGTATCTAATGAGGTGCTGTGAAGTGATTATAAAAAAAAAATGACAGATTAGAAAAAGAAGGGAAGTCATTGAGAAGCAACATAATGTAGCTACATAATGGTTACGATTTATAAATAGTCAGTGTTTTTTATTTTAGTGCTCAAGCCTCATTAAGGTAATGTTTAAAAACACAACCACCTCGATTAAGATCAAGTAAAATCACGTAGCAGCAGGTTTCCAAAGAATATTGTCAGGTATTTAGTATTTGTGCACAAGTTTTGCTATGTCAACACCAACCTATTTGTAATATGGAGTACAAAAGTGAAATACAGGCAAATTCAGATTCACAGGACTTGTTCAGCTCTGGGATGACTTTAAAAACGTCATCACAGGTGATCAGGTAAGTATGTTGAAAGGGAATAGAGAAGTGTGTGTGTGTGTGTGTGTGTGTGTGTGTGTGTGTGTGTGTGTGTGAGAATGGAGTGAAAAATGGTCAAATGCTCAACCCTAAATTCAGCTTATTTAGTGTCACCACCCCCACAATTAACTTATTACCAACACTATCTGAAAGGTTTCCAGGTGTTTTTATGTGTGCATTACATTTATGGCATTTGCCAGACACTCTTATTTAGATTTTTTTTATATACAGTTCAGGGTTAAGGGCTTTAGACAAGGGCCATGGAGCAGCAGCTTCATCGGGTTGGGATTTGAACTTACTACCTTTTGATCAGAACATCCTAACCATTAAGCTACCACTTCCTACTCCAACACACTTTAGACCTTTTGTACTGTTTGACTGCCCTCATCTTCCTCTTGCAACGCATACTAGTGTTCATTCTTGTTATAACATACCTATCTTGGCATCATGAAGTATAAGTTAGAGCAGGACATGACGATGAAACGCTTCAATTTATACACAGTGCTTCCTAAATTGTGCACCTGACTCGATGCATTACTACATAAGTAAGTTGTTCGTGAGGATGAAATAGCTGGATTAAAATCACATCCTGTCCTTCTGTTGTTCTGTTGTATTTTATCATGGGGTGGCCAAATGCATCAAATAAATGCATTAGCTAGCATACTGGGTATGTAAAAGCTCTGTTGGTGCATGGCTTGGTTGCCTGGAAACTTACCTGATTAGGTCGAAAAGTCTTAGCTAGTGTAACGTAGTACCATCTGGAGAGATACTTGGCTGGTTAAGTGCATTAGTACAGAAATCAGTAGGCAGGGTTTTAGGTTGAATGCTCAAATCTGATTGGTCGGAATGTGTGCATTATTTTTGTATAACAGCATGGTCTGACTTGGGTTATTCCTAATACGTCAAGTCTGGATCTTGCCTTTATATTTCTTGAGTCATGTATAACTGTGAGGAGACCGTGTGATGTAAGCAGGCGAGTTCTGTCCCAGCTTTGCAAATGACTTGCATCCGTGTTACACTGTGATTTCACTTCTTTTTGAGTTTGTCATGTTCTGTAGTGTTTTCAATTATTGTAAGTTTGGGTACAATTATATAGTATTTTGTTCTGTTTTATTCTGTTCTGTTGGACTTTTATTTATTTAAAAAAAAATTAGTCTACTCTGTTCTTGTCTGTTGTGGTTATTCTGTTTTATTTTTCTATTATGTAATCTTTGTTCTTTTACATTCTGTTGTTATATTATATTATATTATATTATATTATATTATATTATATTATATTATATTATATTATATTATATTATATTATATTATATTACATTATATTAATCCTTCGTTTAAATAATTAGGTGTGGCTTATGATCATTTTAATTAACATCATCTAGTGAATGCCAGGGAACATTTGGTCCCGACATTTGATCTGATTTCCGAGATCTGATCACACCACACACACACACACACACACACACACACACACACACACACACACACAGACAGAGAGAGACAGGGGCGGTGCGTGCGCTCCAGTTTCCCCTGGTGACGTAGATCTCTGGCCGCCTGCCACAATGGAGTTTCACCGCACTTCATCCGGCATCACGAGTCAAGAGCTGTACTGTACTTCCTACCGGCTTTTTACTTTATAATATAGTAAATGTATTTTCTCTTATTTTCTTTTGTATTTAGAGCTAGCCTAGAGCACAAGCTACACTAAGAGCTTTCAGTAAATCCAACCATAATCAGGTAAGTTTATCTTCTTCTGCGTTATAATATCAACCCATCCAATATAATATCTATCTGATTCTTTCTTTATACTACTGCTTTTTTGGAATTGTGTAAAATGTGTGTCACAAGCCTGACAGATGAGTCCTTCATGGAATCTGCCATAAAGCACACTGCTGATTTTCTGTTACATTGTAATACAATGTGCACAATGTTAAATGTGGAATGGTAATGAGTTTAATCAGAAATCATCTTCACTTTCCTTCTGTTTGTTTGTTTGTTTGGTATATGATTTCTGCCTTGTGGTTCAGATTGAATGCATGTAGCTCTTCTATAATATCTTCCATAATTATGTGCTCTGGGTTATAGGTCAATCAGATGCTGTGCATCTGTACAACATATAGGCTATCAGTGCTTTATTGTTCATTTCTAACAATAACCTGCCATTATTAAGATTTAAAGAACAACTATTCTAAATGACTAAAAGCCTGCTCTGTGATATAAAACAACAATCACACTATATCCATTTGCAGAGGTTGCCAGGTGTCTGCTCCCCCAGGTGTCTGCTCCACTAAACCCAGTGGCACAGCGCCAACATGAAATTTACTCCTCTGATCTTCTCTCAGCAGAGACCAAAGCTGTTTAAAACGAGGTGGCGTAAAAAAAAAAAAAAAAAAAAGCATTCGACAACAAACGTATATCGAAGCGTAGTCTCTCGGCACAAAAATCCACAAGATCCCTCGAGGAGCCGAAACACCCAAAGCTGTTTGCTTACACTCTGAAAGACGTCAGTTACCCTAATTCCCTGCTATTATGTTTTCTTCTAACAGGTTTTTTATTCTCCCCATTAGAAGTCAAATTGTGTAAATAGGAGTGCCAAACTCACATTTAAATTCAGCTGTGACAGTCTTTCAGCATTTCTTCCCACTGGGCAGGTTCACACACACACCCAGTGTTTGACTCCAAAAAAAAAAAGGTGTTTAGCTTCAAATACGCCGTCTGCATAAACGAGCTAGCATGTGTCCACATAATCGGAATATTCAGAACACACAATGTTGTTCGCATGGAGTTATGGGTACCACACATGCACTATAATCTGTTTGTTAGTGTTTGTGCTTCTCAAATAAAGACCGTTTCATTTAGAAAGCTTCAAAGTAAGTTATTTTGGCTAGATTTGAAAAATTATCATCGTTCTGTTGAACAAATAAAAAAATTAAAGATTTAAATATGTATGGCTGGTGTGATAGTAAATGGGAGGCTAAATTTGAACATCTATTACATCATATCTATCGTATTCATCATTTCATAAAATCGAGAATGATGTGGTGCAAACTATTACACACATTTAAAGACAGATAGGCAGCTCGATCAGTGAACAATTTCAATTCAATTCAGTTTTATTTGTAGAGCGCTTTTTAACAATCGACAATGTCCCAAAGCAGCTTTACAGAGATAAATATGATTTTATATCATAAGTCTATCCCTAATACGCAAACCCAGGAAAAACTCAACCTGAGATGGTATAAGAAAGAAACTTGGGAGGAACCAGACTGAAAAGGGAACCCATCCTCATCTGGGTGTCACTGATTGTCCATCCACTATTGTTGAGGTGTACTGTCCAGTAATGGTTGCTTAAATTTAGAACTGTTCATGCCAATTGGTCCATAAAAGTTAAAGACACTGTACAGTATGATCAGGTACTTCGGCAAGACTTGCTATGTCAGCATAACTAAAAGGGAGTTCTACCTTCCAAAATTTCTACTTGGTTTCATTCTCTGTCCTCCTGTGTAAGGTTTCCTTTTGATTGGGAATTGTGTGCTTAGATTCTCTACCTGTAGTTTCTCATCCTAAAGTATTTAAAGGAAAAGATTATGATTGAAATAAATGTGTTAAATGTGAGTGGGCTGAACAATATCAGCCTAATTGTAGATGAAATCTAAAAGTCATTTGTCATTTTGTGAACAATCTGTTCACTGAAATAAACTATAATGAAGAGCTGTAGTGCAGGAATATCAAATACCCAGATAAGGATGGGTTGACTTTTGAGTCTAGTTCCTCTGAATTTTTCTTCCTTGTATGATCTCATAGAGGAGTTTTAACTTTTGTCACTGTCTTGCTCATTAGAGAAAAACTTATAAGGATACATTTATTTGAACACATTTATAAATCTTATATACAGGTGCATCTCAATAAATAAGCATGTCATGGAAAAGTTAATTTATTTCAGTAATTCAACTCAAATTGTGAAACTCGAATATTAAATAAATTAAATGCACACAGACTGAAGAAGTTTAAGTCTTTGGTTCTTTTAATTGTGACGATTTCGGCTCACATTTAACAAAAACCCACCAATTCACTATCTCAACAAATGAGAATACTTCATAAGACCAATCAAAAAAAACATTTTTAGTGAATTGTTGGCCTTCTGGAAAGTATGTTCATTTACTGTATATGTACTCAATACTTGGTAGGGGCTTCTTTTGCTTTAATTTATCAAGTCGGTGTGGCATGGAGGTGATCAGTCTGTGGCACTGCTGAGGTGGTATGGAAGCCCAGGTTTCTTTGACAGTGGTCTTCAGCTCATTTGCATTTTTTGGTCTCTTGTTTCTCATTTTCCTCTTGACAATACCCTCTTGGGTTCAGGTCTGGTGAGTTTTTGCTGGCCAGTCAAGCACACCAACACAATGGTCAATTAACCAGATTTTAGTGCTTTTGGCAGTATGGGCAGGTGCCAAATCCTGCTGGAAAATTAAATCAGCATCTCCAAAAAGCTGGTCAGCAGAAGGAAGCATTAGGTGCTCTAAACGTTTTTGGTAAACTGGTGCAGTGACTTTGGTTTTCAAAAAACACAGTTGACCAACACCAGCAGATGACATTGCACCCCAAATCAACAGACTGTGTAAACTTTACTCTGGACTTCAAGCAACTTGTGCTATGATCTTCTCCACCCTTTCTCCAGACTCTGGGACCTCTAGTTTCCAAATGAAATAAAAAACTTGCTCTGATCTAAAAAGAGGACTTTGGACCACTGGGCAACAGTCCAGTTCTTCTTCTCTTTAACCCAGGTAAGATGCAGGAGATTCAGGAGTGGCTTAACAAGAGGAATACCACAACTGTAGCCAAATTCCTTGACACGCCTGTGTGTGGTGGCTATTGATGCCTTGACCCCAGCCTCAGTCCATTCCTTATGAAGTTCACCCAAATTCTTGAATCGATTTTGCTTGACAAGCCTCTCAAGGCTGCAGTTCTCTTGGTTGGTTGTGCATCTTTTTCTACCACACTTTTTCCTTCCACTTAACTTTCTGTTAACATGCTTGGATACAGCACTCTGTGAACAGCCAGCTTCTTTGGCAATGAATGTTTGTGGCTTGCACTCCTTATGAAGGGTGTCAATTATTGTCTTCTGGATCAGTCAAAACAGTAGTGTTCCACATGATTGTGTAGCCTAGTGAAACAAACTGAGAGACCATTTTGAAGGCTCAGGAAACCTTTGTTGGTGTTTTGAGTTGATTAGCTGATTGGCATGTTACCATATTCAAATTTTTTTAAATAGTAAATTGGTGAGTTTTTGTTTAATGTGAGCCGAAATCATCATAATTAAAAGAACCAAAGACTTAAACTGCTTCAGTCTGTGTGCGTTGAATTTATTTCATACACGAGTTTCACAATTTGAGTTGAATTACTGAAATAAATGAACTTTTCCATGACATTCTAATTTATTTAAATGCACCTGTATATACAGTGGTCTCCCAGAACCACCGAAGACCCCCGCGAGTTCCGAAAATATTGGACGCACCCCCGCAGGGCCTATGATACCTTAGTGAATTCATCTAGACATTGTCACTTTAATACAATAATGTTTTTTTTTTTAATTATATGAAATTTGTGAAAACATTTCAAATGGTTTTCCTAACTTTCCTGAACATCTGCTCAATCCGAGTGTTGCTAATGATCCCCAGGAACAATAGCGTGAGTTTTAGCCCAATGGACATTTGTGCAAAGACTTTGATGCCATTTAGAAAGGTGAATTATTGAGAATTGCATCATAGAATAATAGCTCTTCAAGTCCTGACAACAGGGTGTCTCAGTGAGTAGCACTGTTACCTTATAACTCCAGGGTCTAGGGTTCAATCCCAAGCTCAGGTTGCTGTCTGTTCATAAATAGAGTTCTGTTTCACATCTTCATTTTGTGCCCATGTGAGCTTTCTCAGGGTTCTCAATGTTCCCATTGCGACCTTGACCAGATGTTATTGGAGATGAATTTACATGACCTGGGCCCCATGCAGAAATTTGCACCTCCATTCAAAAAACAGCATGGGGACAGCTATATCCTGGAATTTCTGTATTTCAATCTCTTCACATGCATTCCCTTTAATGAGCACAATTCTACAACTTTCAAATATCTAGGTGTTTTTATTACAGATGTAAAACATGCTATATGCCATTTTCTTGTATTATTGTAAAATCCTGTTTAATATCAACATGCTGTATCGGTCCGCTTTCACGTTCTTTGATTTTTCTTAAGTATTTTTGGTATTCTGATATTGTTTGTATCATGACTGACAGGACCCCATTTCATGTACCCATAATCCCTTAATGGTGCTGATCGCAGCTCAGTGGAATGTTTGCCAACAGCCTTTTCTTTTTATTTATTACTGGTTAGTCACTTATTGTTAGTTAAGCTACTAATAGTCATCTTTTTTCTTAGGTGTAATCGCAATATATCAGAACATTTACCATTCATTGAGAACTTAGATGATAGTTTTCTTATAGTGTTTCTTCGCCATAACATGTATACATTATCCTCATTAAGGGCTTATCAGCTTAAGAGTTCATAAGTTGAGACAGGCATGTTCAAGCAGGTAAAACTATAATGTACATAGGCACTTTAGGAGCAGGGTTTAGTGAAAAAGATGGCAAGTGTGATAAAATTCCTCACTTTCAAAAAGACTAGAATGACTGAATGACAAATCTCTGATCATTAGTTCATGGCAATAAAGAGGATTTGGCTATTAACAATTGGCTTAAAATGATAAAGCAGACTTTGAAAAGATGTAAATGTAAATATAAAATTAAAGGCGTACTACATTTTTTTTTCAACTATTGTTGAATTTCGGAGAATATTTCGATCATGTTTGAAATCTGGCACGTTTGTCATGAGTTAAGTCGTGTTTAATCGCAACTTAATCGCACATATTTATGTTTTAAATGTACCTTAAATTAATACTTTTCAAGTTTTGAATATTTGAATCATCATGGGTGTGGACAAATATGGATGTGTTATGCAAATGTATGTTTATTATCAGTGAAGCCAAACTCAACATACAGCATGAAGACAAAATATTCTTGTAAATGTTTTGAAGTAATTATGGTGTTTTAAATTATGTAAATAATCAGGACACCAAACAGTTGAGGTTTTAATTTCAACTCTTTTATATTTATTGATATTCTTCATAAAAAATGGTCAAACAGAAATCCGCGCAGCATTAATCGCGTGTTAATAAAATTTGTGCCGTTAAAATGAATTTGTGCTAACGTTATTAACGCATTCATTTTGACGACCCTAATTTAATTATTTATTTATTGTTTTGGTCCACTGGGATTCTTTCTTGGGTGTGTATCTGGAGCAGCTTGAGCAGCCTTGAGGTTTCACAATGAGATGGTAGTTGTTTGTGGTTCATGTGTGACATTCAACCGACATGCATAAATGAATACATCACCACTGTAGCAAAAGGTATTTACAGAAGTGAGTGAGTACATGTGTAAGGATGAAGGCATTCACTGCACAGTCTAAAAATGCTTGGCCTCAGTAAAAAGGTTTAAACTCCTAAACTTACAAATGAAGACAGTTATGTTCTTAAATACAGGGAGCACTAATTACTATCCTGACAAAAAGTAACTGAAATGATAGCTTGGCTTTCTTTACTAAATTTAGTGCACTTTCTCCATGGCCTGATTTTACATCTCATGAATTATGAGCTTGTGCTTTACCTGCTTTTTTTTTTAGTTTTTAAACAGTTCTAGTTTATGAATTCTTTATAACTGGCTACTTCTATTTTTTCAGCACTCTCTCAATAGATAGAATTAAACTTTGTCCTAAAACCACTGTGAACAGAGGAAATAATGGTCCCAGTATTTTTTGGTAAATAAAATATAAATGAGATACTTATATATGGACTGACTTGATTTCAATAAATGTGCAAGCCAATGATTTATTTATTTTTAATAAAAAATAAAAAAAAACTTCATATAAAACGAAATGTAAAATGGTTATTTTCATGCCTTAACCCTCCAAAGTCAACTCTTAAATTCTTTGTGTATTTTCTTTGTTTAAGCACAGATAAAATTGTGACTTTTGGGTTTTCATGTCTTTTAAATGACTAAAAAGTTACATTTATACAAAGCTTAATTTGGATGGTCCAGCAGTTGACTAAAATACTAAAATAGTACAAGCACCCTGCCTAAATATTACTCTACTATAAGCACTCCTTTTACATTTCTACTTGTGTATAAGTACCAAAGTACTTGACTAGAACTTTACATTTGGAATTGTTAATAGTTGCCAATTATAAAGCAACATACCAAAATAGCAACAAGTAAGAATTGCTTTAGCAGACATCATCTTTTTTTTCCCTGAGATTTGATCTCACAACCTTCCAATCAGAATTCCAGCATCTTTGTGACTGAGCTACCACTGCACAATGGCCAACTGTCTGGATAATACTCAGACAGGATGATTTTTCTTTCTACACTCGATCCTGCTCATGATGTCAGACCCATGACCCAATTCCTCCCTGTGTCAGTTTACATTCCATGTATCAGACAGATTCTGATGTGGTGCATGCTCTATAGTAACCCTGTGGTAAACATTTTGTACCTTGAAAACATGTATTTGTATAAACATGGATTCCCAACTTGAGAACTTCAGATAATTAGAGAACTGATGCCATAATGGATGTGAGTCTTGCTGTTCTTTATTTGAGTTAATATGATGCTTGAGTAAACATGGTACTTACAAGGTGTTTGTTTTCTACACTAAATTACTGCTATAAATAAGCAGCATTACTTTTTTGCGGTTAAGAATTACATCATGATTCTTATTTTGACACTTTGAATAGAGCAACGGAGATAATGGTCAGTTTTCCTTCATTTTCTCCCACTGTCCGAAACCACAGTAGAGTAATGATCATGTCTCATAATCCTGTTTTTGTGTCTGTCCACTAATCGGTAATTCACAAAAAAAGTTTTTTTTTTTCTTTTTCATTGCATGTTTTACAAACCTCTGTAAATTGTAAAAGTTCTTAATATTAAATGCATATCTTATGGTGATTATCTTTTTGCTCAACAGTCCCCCTCTGATATTCCATTCTAAATATTGAATTTGCAAGAATTTCATTCCACACCTTCAATCTTTTTGTCCATTTAGTTGCAACTGCTTTACTGCAAGCCTAGTAAAAATAGACGTCCTGTTAGAAACTGTATAGTGAACAAAGTGTCAAAGAGGTTTGCAGTTACTGCGTGTACGCATTTGAGATTAGCTGTACCTTTTAAGGGATTCTTAGAAGGTTATTCACCCTGGAGCATTTTAACAGAGTCACTTCCCAGTCATCTAGTGTGATATTGAGTCAGGATAACTTGAAAAAGAACTTGTGCTTTGATTGCATTATGCTTTGATTGAGCTGACTTGTGTTAGAGAATGCAAAAATCCAGGGTTTTTGATGTGGGATTTTCTCTAGTGCAAGACTCAATACACTGACACTGAGAGAGGGTTTTCGGTACAGTATGGAGTTTAAAATAGATGTGTATTCTGATCCAAAGCCATGATAATACTTTAATGCAAGAAATCATTAGAATTAAGAGGAACAGTTTTAGCATGATGAACACACAAAGCACAGTCTTCATCTTATTTATTAAAGCTTACTTTTCATTTTTGATGTTCGATGCCATGTGGAAATAGAGAAAATGTGTATAATTTTTTTTTTTTACAAAAAATAAATGTCAAAAGATTCTAAAGCATTATTGGGAATGAGGCAGGAATACACCATGGATGGGCCACCAGTATATCTTTTAGGTGGGCTTTTAAACAAAATCAGCACATATCCCTACTTAGAATACTGGCCACATTTAGCTTGAGGTTCCCCAATTCCATGGTAGTGGCTCATGGTTCATGTGTGACATGAAATGCAATGGACAGCCATTCATAAATACAGGCCACTTTGTGTGTGTGTGTGTGTGTGGGTGTGTGTAGTAAAACAGCCACAGCTGCAGCAAAGTGTAATTACAGAAGTCATTTGGGAACTCTGCAACTTTTAAAACACTTGCCATCATCATAAGTATTTGAAATGGCAAATTTACAAACCAAGGCAAGTTCGGTTTTAAAATACAGGGAGCACTAATTACTATCCTTAAAAAAAGTGGTTAAGATTTATCCTGACATTCACCACTTCAGTATGAGCTGCTTTTGAAATGCCAGGAAGGCTTTTCTTCTTCTTTTGCTGACTCTGGGTTGACGTCAGTATGTTTATCATTCTAGTAATTACATAGCTGTGATTTACCTGCTCCATGTGGAAATTCCCAAATGGGAATTGCCTCTTATTGGGATGTTTGAAAATGACTTGTATTCCCCTGATCCCAGTAAAACTACAGGCCTAGAAATTGTTGCAGTTGCACACATCAGTTTAGCAGAATGTATTTTTTCACGTCAATTAAGCATGGTTTATTTGAGAATGGTTGGAACTCCATGTGCAGCAGATGTCTCAGTATACAAAAACCAATGATATAAACAGTTTTTGGGATCTTGCATGATTTCCTCTACCTGACTGCGAACTAATGATGACTGTGTGATAATGTAGCAATAATGATAACTGTAAAATAACTATGGCGCCGTTTTTTTTCCTGTCTCGGCTTATACCCTATTGGAGGTTACACAGAGTGCACATGTGCAAAGAGTAAACATAAGCAGGTAGATGTTTTGTTCGAACGTCATTGTAAAGTAATATAAACTCTGAAAAACAAGTGCGAGGCAGGTATTTATTCGAGAAAGATAGTGTGTTTTTGTGGTTGTGTAATGGCTGTGCAGCTTAAGCTTCTTTATCCTGATGTTTATGCTGGAGTAAACATCCAGTGGGGTCCAGAACATTTTGAAAGCACCAGTAAAAGGCTTTATTGTGCCTATAATTATTTTCATACAACAATTTTCTTTACAAATAATATCCCTGACAGTTTGAGTGTAAAGTATAATCTCTGAAATATTTACACGAATTTCAGAGTTCAGAGTTCTGACATGTCTGGACCACGCTATAGTATTTCAGAATTCACAAAGTGCAGAAGGTTCCCTTTGAGGTAAAAGCATTACGTAATAATGCTATATTTAAGTTATCAGCTATAACAACCAGGATTGTGGTCAGTTTCCTTTTATTTTCTTCCATTGACATAAGCAAAGCAGGGTGGTGATCTTTTCTTGTGAGCTTGTTTTTGTGTCTGTCTTTCAATCTTACTTACAAAACAATCGACATCACAGACTTTCTTTTGCTACGTTTCGTCATCATTCCAGATTTGCAGCTTGGGTTGTACAACTAACTGATTTACTTCCTGGATCATACTGATTTGACATCTCTCAAATTCCTCGAATTCCAGCTTTTTTCTCTCAATGTTTTTAATGATTTTTCCATATTTTTTGGGTTATTACTTTATTGCAAACTGTTTCCACTTATATAGAGCATGTCAGAGTGTACAGTAGCTTTATAGGTCTTATACAAATATCAAAACCTGCCAGTTAGAGGGATTTCATGGCTACTGTCTAAACAGGACATAGTTGGCAAAGAGCATGAGATGAAGGCAGGGACAAAGAGGTAATTAAGATATTATAATCTCAAATCACAGCATGACTCCTCATATCTGTCATGAAAGGTCAAAAAGACATGGAGAGGCCCGAATATGAGCATTAAGGACACAAAACATCCCTGCCAATTAAAAGTGTTATTTTGGCAGAGACATTTTCAAGCTGACGCAGATGGAGGTGTTGAGTTTCGGCATAATTACAGTGGAAAAAGTTTGGCATGCAGTCGACTCGTAGGGATTATAAAGGATGCCACAGCTGGGATTGAGCTACTTGTTCTCAGCATTGATGCAACTAATAAAGCGAATGCTTTTAGTACATTAGAAGATCCGCAATTTTACTTTGATTTATTTCTTTTCTTTAAGATAAAATTACTGTCTTATTGTCTGTGCAGTTTCTTTCAGGATGCCTTGAAAATCTTGTAGCATGCTGCTCCATTCAATTTGTAACAACTGCCAAAATGGATAATTATAGTTGGGTTTTTTTTTTTTTTTATGTCGATTTTTATTGTTTTATTTCATCTATGCTGTTTCAAGAGCTCTAAAAACCACAGAATGGAAACAATTTTGGCGTAGAGCTAGAACCGCAAGAACTGCAATTAAAGTTCTTTGAAACCTTTTTGCTTTTTTAAATGAAAGAGCCTAATTTATACCCACTCCTCAGGCAACAGGGCATGTCTGAATGATTGCTGATTCTCATTTTGCTTCTCCTTGTCAAGTCGTGTACTGTACACTCTGGGGTAGTGAGCAAGAACCCCAAAATTACAGTATGCATTAAGTATTACAAAGGACCCTGTGATTTGTCATGGAGAGGAGATTGCTCTCCTTTGCCAAAAGCAGAAATGTATGTGTTGTGTTTTTGGTTCTATTTATCTGTACAGGGTTCTAACTGACCTGATGGTTTTACGTGTTGGGCTTGTAGAGCTGGTTCTGACTCTGTGCATTGAACCTGGCATGCTTTTATGTGCAGTGGAACATTTGAGGTTTGTGCCTGAATTGTAGTGAGGGCTCTTCATGAATAGTATGCTAAGCCTGGTGTACTTTTGTCACAGGAGTGTTTTGGGTTGTTGTCTAAACCTGAATTGGAGTGAATAGGAGATTTCTCTCTGAATGGGAAAGGCAGGACACTGGGTTCTTGTCTAAGGCTACTGTATATTGGAGAGATTAACAGGTTCCTATTTCTGTGTTTTGGCCAGTGATGTTTATTAAAAATAAAAAAAAAAAAGGTCTGAAAGTCTTTCTCCTGATTTTGTTCCTCAGCTTCTTTAGGCATATTTTTGACATTTAGTACCCGTATTTAAGTGGCATTTTAGTAAAATGTTTAGATGAATTGTTATATATATATTCATTCAATCATATGTTATTTGTGCCTGTTATTTCCTGTAATACTACAAAGGATTTGTTTAGTTTAGATAGGGTTGGCAACGTTTCTGATTTATCTTAAGCTTATCTTGGTGAAAATATGTCTGAAACACTTGAGTCTGCATGCTCTTGTTTCATCCTGTGCATATTTCCCTGTGGAATTTAATGTGCATGCCTGTTTACTTTCTTGTTTAAAATTGTACAACCATTTAACAACTTTTAACCACAATGTCCTTAGCTGACCCAGTGTCAGTAAGTGCTGAACATAGGAACAGTGGGGGCGGTGCCTCATCCAGGTGTAGGCGGAGTTGTGGTTTTAAGTGGTGCTATAAGTGATGACAGCTCATCTTATGTATGCACAGTGTGCTGTTTTGACGGTGTCCACAGTCCTCTGAAGTTGGGCTCATCATTGGGAAAGGACCGTCAAGTGGAACTCTAGATTGGTGCTGGGGTATGTGGGGCTTGTATTTAGCACTGGTGGTGGGGTTTAAGATTGATGGGGTCTGTAGAATTGGGAGTGGCATCCTGGATTGAGAATACTACTGGGGTCTTGTGTATGTGGTGCATTGTAAGATGTTTAAATGGCTCTGTGAATCGGACTTTTAATTGGTGCTGAGTTAAGTGGGACTTTATGGTTTATGGACAAGTGGGGCATTGAATGGGTCCTGGATCAAGTTGTTGATCTGGGTTGTGATGATAATAGTGGAATTTTGAATGGTCCTGAGATCACTGAGACTGTAAAACGGTGCTAAATTAATTGATGACATTTGGGTTACCTGAAAATCTAGATTAGATCTAGATAGATTTGTAAATTCTGAATGATTTTAGGGAAATGGAGACGCTAGATTGGTGCTAATTTAAGCGGTACTTCACAATGACTTTCAGGTAACTGAAACTGTAGATTGGTGCTGAGTTAGGTTTGACTTTAGTATGACTTTAGGGTAACTGAAACTCTAGATTAGTACTGAGTTTGGTGGTAGGTAGGTAATTGAAATGTTGTGTGTAGAGTATATAGCTTTAGGGTAAGTTGGTCTTGAGATTGTTGCTGAGGTAACTGGAGCTGTACAAATACACTTGGACAATTTTGGGGATTCAGATGGTTTTGCAGTAAATGAGGCTAGATTAGTGCAGTGATAATTAGATATCTGGATGGTATCCTTTGCTTCTTTAATTGTCTTGAGGTCAGGCTAGTTAGGAGGAGAAGCCACTCAGTTATGTATCTTTTTTTTTACTTTTGTTGTTGCATCAGATCCATTAATTACTATGAGTACTTTTTAAGCTTTGTATAACATTTCTCTCTCTCTCTCTCTCTCTCTCTCTCTCTCTCTCTCTCTCTCTCT
>JAAIIK010000101.1:6744313-6754950 GCA_014706435.1 Silurus glanis | reverse complement strand
ATATATATATATATATAGTAATCCCATGATTCTGGATATTGGACATGACTCGAAAGCAAAGCATTCCAAAGTTTTTCAATTGCAAATGCTACAATGTTTAATGAAAATTTTAGTCTTTTTACACTATAAATGTAATATTAAAAATTGCAGTTAAAGGGCTGGCAATTATAATGACATATCTACTCCATTAATTACTTATGTATTTATGGATTTCACAATGTGATCAAACACATGACATCAACACAAAAATGAGCTGAAAAGCAAGGACTCTTTAATTGATTGACAGAGCTTAGGTTGTTTTGCCAATTTTCTCCACTTTATTAAAAAACACCAAAAAAGTGGTAGGGTTTTAGTACTTGCAAAAAGCATATATCAGACAAGTGTACTCACCTTTGTAATGAGGAATCCAGAATAAACACCCTGTTTTCTTTCTTTCTTGTTTCTCTCTTGGTTCCTCAGGTAGAACCTCTTGCACCCTTTCAGTTGTGAAGGCGTTTCAAATTAATGGGCAAGTCACAGCTCGTTATCTGCTGACTGCATCTCTCCCTCTCTCTTTTCTTTTTGTCTTTTTTTTCTTCTTTATTTGTTACTATCACTTTTTTTGAGTTTTGATGAAATATCTACTGAATGAATGATGGTATGACAGACGCTTATGAAGGCATCAAGGATCAAGAGGAATGCAGAGAGGGAAGCTTCTCTGTTTTTACAAATTACCTTTCTAGAAATTCACTTATTTCACACACACGCACACACACACACACACACACGCGCGCGCACATACAGCATGTACTGCATGCATGGATGTACAGTAAAGCTACCCTTATAATAATTGTGAAATATATAGCTCTACAAGGTTTGGTATATGTGTTTGTCAGGTCTGGAATCCTGAGCTGTTCATGCAAAAAAAATGTTTTGAACCGTTAGTAAACAAACCTGTTTGTATGATAATAAATGCCAATCTTTTTGTATTCTGAAAATCCGGTGCCAAAGAGCAGAAGAGGAGGAGAATGAAATATCTTGTACTGGGTTTATGGCTCAATTTAAACTTAACTGTTTATTATCCCGGGTCTAATATTTTGTAAAGAAAGTATTAAAAAAATATTTTTTATTTATTAGCGCTAATTAATTTATCTTAATTTATTAGCGTTAATTAAAGGAGTTAAAGGTATATGCTGCGGCCGCCTTGCAGCCCGGCTAGCTCAGTCGGTAGAGCATGAGACTCTTAATCTCAGGGTCGTGGGTTCGAGCCCCACGTTGGGCGAATAATTTTTTCTTTTAACCTTTAATTCGAGGGTTTGTTACATAGGCTACATGTTACAACTGATATCATTAATATATATAATATAATAATATATTTATATACCAAAATTGAGTGAATTAAATATATAACTAGCTATAAGCTTCCTAATGGGGTGTTTATATATCCTTTAGAGAGTGGGGGATTTGTAAAGCATTATCATTGTTAATACTGTGCATATGTATGCATTTTGTATACAAGATAAGAAGTATTTCAAATTAAGGGATGGGGGGGCAGTTTGGCGTATGCGTGCTGTAATATGCAAAAAGAGCAATGGCTATAGATGTGCCCACTAGGTGGCGCTGTGGTCAGTGTGGTGTTTTCTGCACCGCTTAATGCACTCCGGGTTTCCTGTGTGTGTCGCTCTCGTGTCTCGTATTCAATAGAAAGCCTGCAGTATTTTTTTCCTCTAGACACGGTCAGTCTATTCTCTCATATTGCTTATGAAGAGTGGAGCTCATCTCATGCTTTCATGGCTGCGCGAGCGCTGATCTGATCTTCCTCCCCTTCCCCTTGTCTGTTCCCCTCCTGGTGGATTGCATTTCTTGTCCCCTTTTCTCTCTTTTTGGACTTCACTATTTTGGACTTGCGCTTTCTTCATGTCCATGTTGAGCCATGCAGCCTCCTCCGAGAAAGGTAAGAAAAGTGCCCTGCTCTCCACTTTAGGATGAAGAACAGCTCTTGGTTTGATTATTTGTTTGTTTTGCTTTGTTTGTTTGTAGGTTGGCGCGCGGTGTGTGTGTGTGTTTTTTTTTTGCCTCGTGCACATTTCTGCCTTTATTTGCTCCTAATTCCGATGGTGCATTGATGGATCTACACACTGATAGGATTTGGGTTCCTGGAAAAGCATCATGTTAGTCGTTATGAAGGCATTTTCTGTAGAAGCTCCTATGGAGAAGTTGTTTTTTTTAAGAGAGTGATAGACCTTTAGGTTGTGACACTATTGCAAGATGTTCTGTTTTGGTCAATTACAGTGCAATTTCTGCTTTTTGAACCTGTGGCTGTGTTGCAATAATATTGCAGCTCACCCTTGAGTCTTTCACTGTGTCTGTGCATCTGTAACAGTGACAGGGCTCTTGAGTGGGATTTTATGCTTTCTAACAGACCATGCTTAATGATTTGTCCCCCCCCCCCCAAAAATAAATAAATAAATATGGCATAGGCAGCTTTGAAGAGCTTGAACAGACTGGTATCTCTTATTGAATTACTGAATGATTTACGCAGGAATGGTGTTAGATTTCAGAAATCTTCCAGGCTGCTGCATCTTCAGGAATCGAGGCACATGCTGACTTTGCATCAGTGTTTTTTTTTCAGCCACCGTCGACACCTTGAATAAAACCCAGTCGGCGTGACAAGGTTACGTCTGACCTTATGTCACTCTTCTGTCTCAGTGCACACAGGAAACAGGGAAGGTTGTCGTTTGTAGTGAAACGAAACGTATACTGTCAGATGTGAGCAGAGTAAGAGGGTACAGTTGGAGATGGAGTCGAAAAGCCACACAAAGACGAAGCTCCCTTTCATTTCAGTCTACAGTCACAGTACAGTCTGAGGTGGATGGCCTTATTTTCTTTTATGATTTAAACATGAATCAGGATGGGTTCATTCATTCTTTTAGGAAGCTTGCTGCTCAGAGACATGAGATCTCGAGCTCTAACGGGCGATTAAAATCACGCCAGAGATGCAGACGTGTCCTTTGTGACATGCAGCCGGCTGCTTTCCGTCCTGTCCAGCTCATGTATCCCTGAGGCATATTATATGATGATATTTTATTGCTGTGATTGCAAAATCTCATATCTTTTGTCAGTAATACTATAATATTATTATGATTTTTTTTATTACAACATATACAAAATATGATTTCTTTATTTTTGTGCAACTCGTTTGAACTGGATGCGCCTCTCTATAATGGGGACCCGCCAGTTGTCCTTTCAAACCCTTGCAAATTGAGTTCGACCGCTCCCCAAACTCCTTTTTTTTTTTTCTTCAATTCCAGTTATTGCTTTATTGTTCTCTATTGTCCATAGCATTTGGTGCACTCTATTGTTGGACCAGTGGCTTGTAACACTGTGTGCCTACGAACAATCTAAGAATGTTCTCAGGCTTCTTTTTCGTTTGTTTTGCTCATGATCACCTGGACTAACCTTCAGAGAATAGTTTCTGAACCAATTAGGCTAAATCCTTTCCTGCCGAGCAGAGCGTTGGCTCTGTAATTAAAAGCTCGTCCCCAGGTATTAGTCGGCCTGCCCGGGCTCATCAGTGCAGTCCCACAGGGTGACCAGGACATCAAAATCACATGCCCTGGTGTTGTTCATCAGTCTCCTGATGTTCAGCAGCATGTTGACAGGTGTTATACGCGATTCTTCAGGTGTCGCTGATTTCACTTAAGCGTGATGCGTAATCATCAAACATTTCTCGTGTTGTCACACTTTTGCTCACGATATGCATTTTTGCTGATCGTTACGGCTTACAAATCGGCTCCGGTTTGGACATTCACCGTTTCCTCAGGGAACCTCAGCTAATTCTTCTTCTTAATACCATTTGTTTATTCAGGTGTGACGTACTGAGATTAAACATTTCTTGTCCAAGGGAGCCGTAGCCAAAATATTCAACTAGGAACAGACGGAAGAAGGACCTACTTAACGCAAACACCCAACGTGAGAGCATGCAAAGACTTCCCGCTCACTGAAGGGCTCCACCTTTCACATGTCTCTCATGCCCTTTAATCTGATTTGTAATGATCATGAGGTCAGCACCCCTCTCAGGGTACATCTGAGTCATCATTATTGTGTACTGCTGGTATTGGATGTGTTCATTTGATGTGCACTCAAGTGCAGCGTGCTTAAAAAGTGTACATTTAATGCTTGGAGTGTGTTTCTTGTGATGGACATTTGGATTAGTCCCTACCTCTAAATGTCAGGAAGACAGAAAGACGAGACACATTTGGACAGAAAAACAGCATGGACAAGACCCTCCTGATGTTCAGCAATGTATTGCACAGTTGATGCTTACAGAAAGTCTAGAGTATATCCAGGAAGTAACTTCATAAGGAAATAAGGAAAAAATACTGGGAAACTGACTTGGTGGATGACATGTTTGACTCCAGGGATGGGGATTCGAATCCTGTCTCTGTCCTGTATGCACAGTTTCCCCCTACGGGTGCTCTGGTTTCCTCTCCCTGTTAAAACAATTGCGTTGTAGTCTCATTTCAGAAAATTGTCTGTATTGTCCGAATGGGTGTGTGAATATGTGCAAGATTGTGCCATGCTAATGGGTGGCCCTGAGTTCCCTGGGATATGCTTGAGGCAGTACTGCAAATGGATGGACGGATTATTCCTGAGTGATTTATACAATTAAATACAGTAAGAGACCGAATGGCACAAGTATATTCTTTAATTATTCAAGGCACGAGCTTATCTTTATAACATCGCCATAAAATACACTGATGACGGTTCCAAAGAAAATGCTAGTAATAAGGGAGAAATGACCTAAAACGGATCTACCTTTTAATTTGAATCACCTGCAGTAAGTTCTCTGTTACTGAGAAGCTAGCTGGCTAGTAACTTCCAAATAGAAGTATTTTTTTTAAACACAAAAGAAATGTTTACAAAATAGGGAAATATCGTCTTTGTTGGTTTAACTCGGTTTTAAATCGCAGCAGCGGATAGACAGTAAAATGCAATTCAACGAAGCGACATGCTGGTTTGATGTTTACGGTGGTTAAACATGGGATTGCAATGATAACGGTGACGTTTTGTGAGAATTACTGAGGTGTAATTCCTGCACAAATGTGTTTTTTGACATATATATGTGTTTGTGGTGTTTGATGTTAAACACTTTACCATTACACTGGTTAATGAAGGATTTATAATATCTATAGACATGCAGCCCGTTCTAAAGTTAGGCATATATTCACAAGTGGAACTGTAAATAGGAAATGGAAAAAAATAGAGCAACTAGTGTTTTTAAGGATGCATCGAATCCATGTCTACATATTTGATTAGATATCGGTATCGAATTAGCACGTAAGTGTTATCTGATGGCCTATACTGCTTCTGTAATGAAAAGGTTAAAAGAATGTGGATGAGAATGGTGTGATGTATTTAATCAGCTGTTTCTTTTTTACTGGATAATTGAATGCATCCATCTATCCAAGGTCTGCTGTTTATGATCAAATACATTTTGTACAAATAGGCCTACTACACTTTGACTGGGTCTTGGACAACTTCCATGGCTTTTGCTTTATAACTGCAGGGCTGAGTTATGTCATTATACTAATTAGACTTCTTTCTATGGCTGATACCACATGGCTGTTGATTAATGTTTGCTGTAACCTGACAGGATTTCCAGCTGTTATTCAAATAACATGTTTATATTATCTGCTTGTTCTGATATGTTTTTGTTTCTATAGTCTACTTGCTCAAGACTTAAAATAGACGGGTTTCGAGCGACTGTTTGTCTGTTTTAACAAGTGATATCAGGAACTAACTTGCTTTATGGACACTCCTCAACATGAAAGATTGCTATTCATGTATGCTTTTGTCCTTTTAATTTGTACATGTTGGCAAATTGTGTTCTGCGTGGAATAAAAGAACTTTGTGATGTGCCGGAAAGAATTCACAGCGCCTCACTTTTTCCACATTTTTTTCATGTTATAGCTTTATTTTAAAATTGATTACATTTTGTAATCACTCCTTTGTTATCTTGGAATCGTTGTCACCACCATGCTTCACTGTAGGAATGGTATTGGCTAGGTGCTGAGTGGTGCCTGGTTTTCTCTAGACGTTGCTTGGCATTCAGTCCATAGAGTTCAATCTTTGTTTCTCATGGTCTCAGAGTCCTTCAGGTGTCTTTTGGCAAACTCCAGACAGGCTGTCATGTGCCTTTTACTGAGGAGTGGCTTCTGTCTGCCCACTCTACCATACAGGCCTGATTGGTGGAGTGGTTGCAGAGATGGTTGTTCTTCTGGAAGGTTCTCCTCTCTCCACAGAGAAATGCTGGAGCTCTTTCAGAGTGACCATCGGGTTATTGGTAAACTCCCTGACTAAGTCCCTTCTTCCCTGATTGCTCATTTCTTCCATTTACAGATGATGGCAGTCACTGTGCTCATTGGAACCTACAATGCTGCAGAAATTTTTCTTTACCTTTCCCCCTAAATCTGTGCCTCGCTACAATCCTGTCTCTGAGGACTGCATGAAAACTTTTCTACATATTTTATGTAGTTGATCTCCATTTTAACATCAGAGTACGCTCAGAAAAAATATCTCCCCAAAAAGTGATCGTTAGAAATGCAGTTGACGTCCTTGGACTTCATGGCTTGGTTTTTGCTCTGACATGCACTGTTAATGGTGGGACCTCATATAGACAGGTGTTGCCCTTCCAAATCATGTCCGAACAACTGAATTTACCACATGTGGACTCCAGTCAAGTTGTGGAAACATCTCAAGGATGATCAGTGCAAACAGGAAGCACCTGAGCTCAATTTTGAGTGTCATGGCAAAGGCTGTAAATACTTATGTACATGTGAGTTAATTCTTTATTTTTAATAAATTAGCAGATTTCGAACAAACTTTTTTTATGCTGTCAAAAGGTGAAGCGCTGTGAATCTTTGCCGGATGCACTGGATATGGGAGCTGTCACAATTCAATTATATAACATTTAAAAAAGACAAATTGTCTGGAAGCAGTTGATGTTATGAGTATTGTACTATATTGAACTGTACTGTATTTTTATCTCTTTTTCAATAATATATAACACTGTATATATATAAAAAAAAAAAATGCAATTTCCTAACAAACCTGCATGCATTACAGATATTCAGATTAAAGGATTTGTACTAGGAATGTGTGGGTGAGATAAAAAAAATTTTTAAAAGACTGTATGAAAGCTTCTCTACACATTTTATGTAGTTGATCAGCATTTTAACATTATAGTACGCTTGGAAAAAAATATCGCCCCAAAAAGTGATCTTTAGAAATGCATTCGTGATTTTTGGCATGGGTCAATCAGTGTATGCATCTGGAATGATTGACAGCCCTGCTTCCTTTTAGCCCATTTACTTTAGTGGTCTTTCTGATGCTCTTGTGATCTTTAACTTTAGTGGTCTTTCAATGTCTCCATTGATTTCACTGCTTAAAAAAAAAAACACGCGTTCTCATATGTCAAAATAAATGCAGAATGTTTTATGTACTGTCATTTGGAAAATAAAGTCTTATCATATCAGTTTATTTTCCAATAGCTCACTTTACAAAAGTAGAGTTTTAACAACAGTGCTGGAAATGGTCGAAAGAGAAAAAAGACCAGATTTAATATGACTAAAAGGAGGTATCACAGAGCTAACACTATACAATTAATTTTAATGGTGATGATAATTAAAAAGTCAATAAAACTGCTTCTGGGTTCGAATTTCCGCTGTGTAATAAAACCTTTAAATACAATTGTATTTTATTAGCCAGATAATGAAAAGCAATAAAGGCCTAATGCCAATTGGGTGACAACTGTATGTGTACATTACAAATACATAAATCCATAAAGGTGCAGAAGGTTGCGTATTGACAAGTTTGAGGCAGGGATCCGGGGGTTAAAAATTGGGTAGAATCTCTTAAAAAAATTGTGTGGCCTCATGTGAAAAAATTTTAAATACGTCTACAATATTATATTATACTACAGTTAGTTGCTGTCCACAAATTAGTTTGAACAAGCGGTGTTCCAAGAATTCTGCTATTCAATAGAACATCACTGGTACAATTTACCGATTGAATCCCTACGCTTGAATGACTTCACTACATGCAATTTTAACTCTAGCAATACTTTATTACATTGAAACAGTGACTGTACGTCAGTCTCTGCATTGACATCCCCTGCCATGTTTAGCTTCTTTGTGAACTATTTTCCTAATCAGAGCAAAAATGAACAAATATTTGGCCATATTGTGTTGTGCTTGGCCATAAAATGTGAGTCTGAAATCTCTTGGTGATTAAACAGATAATAGCAGCCTTGATTATATTCAGTACAGCAGTATTCGTATTAATGCAGTATACATACTGTATATATTAATATGGAATTCTTTTAGAAATTTCTCCAGTTAACACGATATGGCATTAACATAACTCTCACCCCATTGATTCTCTTCAAACTTCTCTTATTATGCATATTAGTTGGAGGCTTGCACTGTTTATATAAATGCTCGCTCGTGGTTGCGTTACTAAACACTTTGGCAGTGTCTGTTAAATATGGATCTAATCTGATCCAACATTTTAGGGCAACATCGGTCCAATATCAATATTCAGATTGGAATTAAAATCAGATTGGTGCATTGCTTATTGTGTAGTATCTTTGATTTTCATTTATAGACTGGCTCAACTCTCAGACCTATACACCACCGTACACTATACATTTAGGATTGAAAAAAAAAGATAATTCATTATAGAATTTAATGCAAGCATATTACTGTTAAAGTGCTGCGGCCCAGGTTCGATCCCCGGTCAGGGAACCAACCCCAGCCATTAGGGTTGCACAAGCCTGGATAAATGGGGAGGGTTGCGTTAGGAAGGGCATCCAGCGTAAAAACGTGCCAAATCAAATATGCGGATGATCCGCTGTGGCGACCCCTAATGGGAGAAGCCAAAAGAAATATTTTACTGTTAAAGTAGCATGATTGATTTAGATATTTCGATAAAAAGTCTGTGGAACTTCACTGCCGGCTAGTAACTTACACATAGACAGTTTAAATGGTGTTCTAAAGGACCACAAGCCATTTGTGAGAAAATATGTGACTGAAGATAAATTAAAATAACTAAAATATGGCACCATTATTAATTCCGTAATTTTTGTGCAGCACACAATATTCTAATGTAATATTCTTCTGGTAACTTCACCCCAAGTGACCCCTAGCCCTGTGGGACCCTGTATATTATAGTTTTGTTGCTGTTACCAGTTTGTTTGGACCTTTTTTTTGCTCCTCTCATGAGTTTTGGGTTCTCCCGTGTTCTTCCGTGACAATAAAGCACACTTTAAATCAAACTGAGCTGACTTGAGAGGGCAGAACATCAAGGTCTAGTTATGTCACATGTCGTGCTCATTGTGTTTGTTATTAGCAGGTCAGGGTATTTCCCTTTGTTTTGTCTGGAAAGGTCACATACCCAGTAAATTATTGAGGAGCAAAATAACAGGCGTGTGTGTACGTATAGGGCTGTGTGTGGGTGTCTGTGTGAACAGTAAACTTTGCCATTTCTTCATTTAATTAAATAATAGATCTCTTCTCTCACCCCCCATCCCCACCCCATGTGTGTTTGCACGTAGGTAAAAGTCACGCAGGAGCTGAAGACCACTCACACAGAGCAGCTCACCAGACTTCACTTTAAACACCAGACCGAATGCGACTTACTGGAAGACATGAGGTAAGCGTTTAAACAAACCCTCCACTCAAATACACACTTTCATAATCACTCATGAACAAAGGATTGGAGTGGAAATTGGGGGCGGAGTGGGAGGTGGTGCAAAAGGAGAGCAGGAGGAGATGAGGGCTGATGTTTTTTGGAAGAACACCCAGATCAGAAGACTCTGGGCATGATGAAAGCATTTCCTCTGCACTTCCTGCTCAGAGGCCACACGTTCCCACAGCTGAACGTCACAAATGAGAACAATGTTCTTTCTCGTATGTGTTTTGTACCATTCTTAGGGTTTGATTTGTTCTTTTCTCATCCTGTGACAGATCTAGTTTTAAAGTGTGTGAGCTTGCTGTGGCAAACGTGTGTGTTGAGAAAATGCACCTGAATAGAGTTTAACAACTGTTATGTTGTCCGTTGTTGTACAAATACGGGCCGGGTATATTTGTATAGTCATCGGAAAATGCTCATATCAAACGGATACTTAGTGTTTCCCCGAAAATAAGACATACCCTGAAAATAAGACCTAGCATAATTTTTCAAGGTGCTCGTAATATAAGCCCTACCCCGAAAATAAACCCTAGTTAAGATCGTCAGACGGCATTTACGGTAGTTTCATTGGTCTTGCAACACACGATGATGTACTGAATTATAAAAATATTAATATAAAAATAATATGATAATAATAATCATAGTAATATAATATTAATATATAATAATAATTACAGTAATGTAATATTAATATATAACATTACAATCATAGTAATATTATATTAATATAATACCAGTAATATAAATAAAAATTACTGTAAGTATTTGTAAATACCCAAACGGGTGCCTTTGTACGAGAGGTACGGTAAACAGATGACCAGGCTGTATCAGGTTGTGTCTAAGTGGATGTGAGATACAGTGTGTGTATATGTATGTATATATATATATATATATATATATATATA
>JAAIIK010000101.1:6730355-6742004 GCA_014706435.1 Silurus glanis | reverse complement strand
ATATATATATATATATATATATATATAAAAATAACCATAAAATAATTTGAGTCTTACATTCCAGGAAAAGACAATATGTGTTTATAATTTCCACTTTCCATAAGCAGTATACAATGTTAAATTTATATTGCATAGTTGCAATGGAAGGAATAAAGTAGGGCAACAACTAATCGATTAAATCAGTAGTAATCGATAATGAAATTTTCAACGAATGCCGTTATCGATTAGTTGGGCTGTGAGCCCAACGGCAAGAAAACACAGTTAATTGCGAAATGACGGACAGTACAGGGTCAAACGGCAGCAGGAAGTCATTCAAGGCATGGGGGCATTTTATATTTAACACAACAAAGAACACCGTAACCTGCAAGTTATGCAAAGAGGAGTTGGATGGAAGTACCACAGTGATGCACGAGCACATAAAAAGAAAACTGGTGTCTTGGATGGAAGTATAACATCAGCATGGCGACCAGAAACTGCATAATCCTCATCATGTGAAAATGGTACAGTTTAATGAAGTGCTATTGTGTAAAATGTTTGTTTGTAACTTCGGGAAGTCAAACTGGATCTGTTCTGTCGTGACTTGTGAGCATCAGGTTGCGCAATCAGTCCGCTCGTGACATCGTGACTGATTCAATTAAACCGGTGCGAACAAACACTAAATATAAAAGTAGCATAAAGCTAACGCTAGCAATATGGATTTATTTAGCGCTTTATGTATAGCTTCAAGAATTTCACTTAAAAGAGAAAAAACCTGACAATTCTGCATATCGAGGGAGTAAATGAATGAAGGATGGAAGGAATAAAGACATTTGTTCAAAAGTATACTGAAATAAGTAGAACAGTTAAGAAAATATCTCTTCAGAAAATTAAATATTAAATGTAAAACACACACACACTTACATACACACCTGTATTACCTAAATGGGGTCTAACAATTTTTATAAAAAGAATTTTATAAATTATTTAACCAAATCAGGCATTTTATTTAAAATTGTTTGACATTTAACCTGTTCAAATGTTGATAATCACAAATGTTAATAATAAAAAAAACGGCATTAATAAAAGCAATAAAAAAAGAATAAAAGCAATTTTATGTTTTGCATATCTTCCTCCTAACCATCCCGAAATTGAACCGAACCATGACGTACCAAACCGTGAACTTTGTATACTGTAACACCCCTATGTGATTAACTAACCCAAATTGATCATTTTTTTAACAGCACATCCTGTCGTTTCTTGGATAATCAGCTATTTAGCAATGCTAATATTATTTTTTCAATTCTAGTTATATTTATTGTGGAAAATCCACAAAATAAGTTAGTTCCTGTTATGAATTATGTTGTTACTCAGCTACAAGAGTACCGCTTGTTTTTATAGCGGCACCAGAAATCCCAACAACCTCACCATATCTGCAATTATATACATAAAAAAAATAAGTATATGAAGTGTCATGTATACAGATCCATATGTAGTAGTACTATAGAAACAAAAATGTGTTTTAGTGAGTGCATTTATGTGAAGCTGTAATTTGATGTTCAGTTGAAACTACTTTTATAAAATGTTCTGAACAGTGCTGCAATATAATGGTATCTTTACCCTGACTGTGGTTTGAAGCTAAGAAAGAAATCACTGAATTTTACAAAAATAAAGTTTTGTTGCCATTTTTTATTTTTTTTTTTTTTTAACTCCAGGCCTGGTTTATCCTCAGCATTGTGCATTTAAGAGTTAAGCATTTCCTAATTGTCTGCTTGCTTCAGGTGTGTGGGAGTAGTGGCCACTAAACAACCCTGTGTTTTTCTAGGATTGAGCTTATTGAGCATATAAAATGTATACTCGAGGCATGATTGTAGTGCTTAAAGCTTTATTCTGCACAATGTTGTGATAGACGCTTTCTCCAAGCATCAAGGGAAGGAGAAAAATGAAGCCTTTGTGGTTTTGCACATCCAACCCATTGTTGAGGAAAAATGAGTCTCATTGATGTGAGATATGACCCTTGCCAATCCCACCCACAGACACACACATACAAACACACACACACAGTGGTCCATACAATTCTTTTAAGGACTTTCCATTGACTTAATTATTAATGTGCTGATTAATTATATACCTACACCTACACTATATGGATAAAGTTTTGTGGACCTCTGACTGTTTGTATGCACTTTGTGAACTTTTCATTCCACATTTAGACCCCATTTGCTGTTCTAATAACCTCCACTCTTCTGGGTAGAGCTTCCACCACCATCCAAATGTCCCCACAATGGCAAAAGTGTCAAATATTCCTAACCTTGTGGGGACATTTGGTTCTGTTCAAGCTATTTAAACATGCTTATTTACACACACACACACACACACACACACACACACACACACACACACACAGTGGTCTTGTTGCACAAATCAATCTCACAGCAGGATGTACGGTCCTTCATTGATCGCATCTCCTTTCTGATCCTTCTGAACACCGTTTAGCCGGCTGCTGCTGATGCCATCGCTTGATGTTGTCACATGACCAAAGCTGTTATTAGTCCTACACTGCGTCGCTCACACTCGCTCTAAAATAGACACACACTCGCAACCATAATCCCAGTGCTTTGTTTAAGGTTTTATTCTTTGCACAGAATAACAGGCGCAACTCTGTGTGTGTGCACAAGTGTGTATGTGTTTCTTGTTATACTGTATCTAAATTCATGATTGTTTACCGCCGTTTACATTCATTGTCCTCCTTTACCTTCTGTCCTCCATTACCTGTTATTGGTTAACTGAACAACGAGGAGGCTTCTGTTCAATTGACTGTCGGCAGAAAGAGCGGGGTGGGTGATGCAAAGCATTATGGGAAATAGTTTAGCACTCCAGAGAGACATTTATGCTTTCAAATAGTTGAAAGGAAGTTTTGTGGTTCAGAATCTTGTGGATGGTGGCAAAAAAAAAAACAGAAACAAAGCGGAGAGGACAAGAGAGAAAGAGAGTACTCTTTGTGTTGTGTGTGTGTGTGTGGAAATAATTAATTCCAGTGCATTCTGGGAACCTCAGTTCATAGCGTGTGTATGTGTTTTGTAAATAGCTTAAATGTTATAACCGGAACATCGTCAGTAAAATGGCGGTGGTATTTAATTTGATCTGTGCTAGCATAAAGTAAAACATGTTTGCACTTAAATGAAGATTTCACTTCACACACAACTAATTTACAAGCTCAAGCAGACTTCACATGCATAAAAAAACAAGATGAATACCTTATGTTACCTCTTGTTTGTACACAAATTGCCCATATTCTGTTATTCTTTGTGAGTGTACACTTTTCTGTTTAAACCTAGCTATAATGTTAATGTTAATAAATATGTGACTATCATGACGTATCAATATCAGTTACTGGTACCATGTATTGGTAAAAAATACCATGCTTATTTAGTCATACTCAAACACTTTTTTTCTAATATGAACATACCATTTCGTATTGTGCTGTGTGGCTACTGTATACTGTTGCTCTAATAAATGCATGGCAGCGATTTGAGAGTATTTCCTGAATAACATTTTTAAAACCCTGGCATTGAATGTGTGGAGGAAGACTCCTAGAGACGTACACAACTGATAAAAGTGCTGAGCACACCTTTTAGCATTTGTTCTGCCTTCTCTCTCTTTGGTTGCAGCCAAATCTGAAAGCACAAAAATATAAGTAACCTGGCTCTAAAAACTAGCAATTTCGCAGACTACTCTTCCCCTCCAACAATATATAATGTTTTCCTTGTATGCAATATTACTTATTACTTATTACTTAAACATGCAATATTACTTATTTACACAAGTGCAATATTATTTATTTACATTCGCTTTTTTCAAAATGTGTGTGTGTGTGTGTGTGTGTGTGTGTGTGTGTGTGTGTGTGTGTGTGTGTGTGTATGTGTGTGTGTGTGTGACTAGAAAGTCTATTTGTGTATTCTGTTTCGTGTAAATACTGTGTAAACCTTTTTGTGGCTAAAGCCGACAAGAATTCCAATGTACGTTTTTCAATGTACCTGGGCAAATGGCAATAAACTTGAATTTATCAAACTATCAAAAAGCCACAGGTGAAACTCATTTGTTACCTGCGGGTTTGTCCGCCTTCTCTCCATCCACAGCTGATGCTCGGCCACACCTCAGCTGCCATAATGTTCAAAGCAAAACATAGAAGACTATAAAATAAAGTAAATATCAACTACTAAATATCAAGATGATCAAGTACTTTCTACAATCCAAGACACCTGATTAAACAGAATCTTATTGCTTTTAAACAGTTAATAGATGGTGCAAAACCTCCTAATAAATAATCCCAATGTGAACTGTGAATGTGTTTTCAAATGTGCAGCAGTATATACAGAAAGTGATGTGCGTGGAAGCACTTCTTTTCTGCAAGCACTGAACACTGAAGTTCATACGCCGCACACTGCAACAAGTCGGTTTGCATGACCGTCGTCCCAGAAGGAAGCCTTTTTTGAAGCTGACTCACAAGAAAGCTCTAAAACGGTTTGCTGAATACAACCTGTCCAAGAGAATGAATTACTGGAACCATGTTCTGTGGTCTGATGAGACTAAAATTTACTTGTTTGGCTCAGATGGTGTCCAGCTTGTGTGGCAGTGCCCTGATGGGGCGTACCAGGAATATTGTGTCTAGCCTACAGTCAAGCATGGTGGTGGTAGCATCATGGCCTGGAACTGCATGAGTGCTGCTGGTACTGAGGAGCTGTGGTTCATTGAGAGCAACATGGATGCCAACATGTACTGTGACATTCTGAAGCAGAACATGATGCCCTCCCTTCAGAATCTGGGGTGAATTGCAGTTTTTCAACATGAAAATGACTCCAAACACACCACCAAGATGACAAATGCCTTGCTGAGGAAGCTGAAGGTGAAATCAATGGAGTGGCCAAGTATGTATCCAGATTTTAACCCTATTGAGCACCTTTGGGGCCTCCACAAGCAGAAGGTGGAGAAATGCCATGTGTCTAACATCCAGCAGCTCTGTGATGTCATTATTGAGGAGTGGAAGAGGATCCCAGCAACAACCTGTGCAGCTCTGATGAATTCCATGTCCAGGAGGATTAAGACAGTGCTAGATAATGATGGTGCTCACACAAAATATTGACACTTTGGACACAGTTTTGGCATGTTAATTTATGGTGAACTCACTTTTGTTATCAGTTATTTAGATAATAATGGCTGTATGTTGAGTTCTTTTAGAGGACAGTAAATCTGTACTGCTATACGAGCTGCGCATTGACTACTCTAAAATATATCCAAGTTTTATTTCTATAGAATTGTCCCTTGAGAAGATACTAAAATTGCTGAAATATGAGGGGTGTACTTACTTGTGTGAGATACTGTATACTAGTATACTTTATATATACAATATGGCACAATTCAATTCAATACATTTATGGTCACTTACTTTGATGGCTTGCACTGAATGGAGTCAGCCAGGATTGCAAAGTTCGTACAGTAGCTGCTGGAAATGAGCCTCGAGCAGAATTCCAAATGATCATCAGTCATGGTCGAACAGTATTTGGACTTAATAATCTTCATTTGGTAAAAGGCTGACTCACAAATATAAGTCGAGTCACTTAGCTCACTGGAGTTTTACAGTAGTTTGCGCACATGTGGTGAGCCGTGTGTTAGACGAAATCTCAGCCTGGCCGCCCTGTATGTCAATCAAGTAGCAAATGCCTTAGGCAGGATAGATGAAAGACTTGCATCTTAAAAAAAAAAACTACTTGTCGATCGCAATCGACGTTTTGGTCACCCCTGATGTATAGCCTTTTTCAAAAATTTCATTGTGTTACATGATTTCTAATTATACTAACTCTGTTCCTATAGAAACGTTCAGGTTTCAGTAATTGTCTGTATTCCTGTGATCTTGAAAAATATTTACCTAAAAAAAATCAGCATTTCAATACACACAAACACACACACACACTTTTCACTAATAAAATGGACTTATCGGCCACTCTCGCCAGAGGCTTTGCTGAGTCAAATTTGATTGGTGTGGAATTCTGTGAGTCGAATTTGTTTGGTGTGGAATTCTGTGAGTCAAATTTGCAATTAAAATTTATAATGAATTATTATCTTATGTGTGATATCTATAGACATTTTTTTCTAATACGTTCTTGCGACCTGGTAGCAACTATTTCACAGTTGATTGAGGACCTCTAATATCAACCCCTCATGTTGGTTAACATAAAGAGATGCATTCACAACCTGTTTGCAAAATGTCCAGAGTTCACAAGCAACCGGACTTGACCCAAGGAATCCACGTATACATTTTTTGGATTGCTATTCTGTTAAATATGCTATTCTGATTTATATGAAATTCCTAATGCTATTTAGTCAGGGTTGCAGAGGATCCACAACTTATCCTGGGAATGCTGGTGTGCAAGACATAAGATTTTTCTTATAGAAAATTTCACTGTTTATAGAAAAAAAGAGAGCAAGAAGCGCAAGACTCCTCACTAATCATTCGGGCACAGTTCGGTCTGAGGCAACGAAAAGTGCATTGAGACTGCTGCCCCACATCACGGGCAACACGAAATATCAAATTTAATTACTTTTATCAGTGGTGTTCTATTGGCCAGATTAAATCACATTATTCCAGCAATCAGGGATCTGCAGCGCCACACACTCTGGCTCTGTTCAAAATCAAAACCTCTTGAAAGTTTTAACACATACCAAGCAATTCAATAAGGATAAAATCCTCTTTGTTTTATGCAATCATATACATTTAATAATCATGTGCACGGTACAGATCTTTGCACATTACGTATACATTTACTAAACCAGTACAAGGAAGCACCCTTGCTCCTTTTATTGTTTTGTGACCCTGACCCTAAGCTTTATTTATGTCATGTCAATGCTAAATATGGAGCAAGGCACGTAGTTTAATCGAGACTATAGTAACCAATTAAATGTGATGTTTTCTTACAGTAGGACTAAAAGTACTTATGGTCATCAATCTATCTTGGCTCAGTTATTACCTACATGTAGGACAAAGCAAGCTCCTTATTTAAAGCGAAACTGACCAGCCGATTTTAGACCCACATCTTTAGCACCCACTGAGGTGAAAGACATGTTTCACATTCAATAATTACGGTCCAGCTGAGCCGTTCTACTCATATGTTTTTGAGCACAGCAGTTCTCCAGATCAGTCCATAGTACAGTTTTATAAGCACTGTTTTATATGTACTGTGAATGTACAGTAAAATTTACCTTGCAACAGTTCTTGAAACTAATCAGCCGACATTTCTTGCAGTTATGTCTACAGTGTGTTAATAGCATTTATAGTATCAGTGTTGTGTCAGTATCACACTCATCACAATGAAATTATTGTACATTCACGTTGCTTATTATTTCATATCTCTAAAATCGAAACTAAATCAGGCCACAGTATCCAAAATCCTTCCATACTGAATGTGGTAATTTCATTAAGCCCACTAAATAAATAACAAATATTGATTACTGTTTCATTTCTGTTAGGATTTTTGGAAAAGGTTTTCATTGTACATAATTGAAATACAAGCACAAATTCTTTGATCTATTAAGTGCTTTTTGCATCATTGAACGATCCCAGAGCGATTGTTTAGTTGCACATCTTTTGCGCGAAATTACAACAGGGCAAATCCACACACTTCTTGCCTGTGTGGTGAGATTACACGTGGCTTCACCCGGGCTGGCACTCAAACGGTCTCTAATTGGAAACACGGCTGTGGTGAAAAACAAGGTTGTGACTTCGCTAACCCCGGCTTCATCTCATTTCACTTATAATTAGATTGCAATCGCTTAGCCTAATCCTTGGTACTTTGTTTATCGTCCCACTTCTGTCTTTATTTTTCTCTCCTTTGTCCTTGTTTACTCACTTTCTCTCACTCTGGTCTTCTCTCTTCACTTAACCACAATTGCTCTCTCGTGTTCCTCCTTACCAGTAAAAAGGAAGCTGCACTGAAACCTGTACACAAGCAGGGTTTGGTTTTCGTTTCCAGTTCTCTTCACTGTCACAAACATACTTACTTTCAGAGTAAGATGTTCAGGCCATAATAGTTAAATATTTTTTAGCCAAACACTATTGCCCAAACAGCATGTTTTATAGCTTTATCATGTTGAATGATAGGATTTATTTTTGCCATCTCGTTATGTTTTGAATTGAATTGACCCTGAATTGTTTACATACCGATGAATAGGAAATTTTGCCTGTTGTGTGCTTGTAGCTTTTAAGCAAATTCCACAGTTTATAGCTGGACTGTGAACCATTAAATTCCACAAAACTGTGTGTGTGCGTGTGTGTGTGTGTGTGACAACCTAAACATACTGTGAAAGTAAAGCCAGTTTTGATGGGCCTAATCGAAACCTGGGCCTGATCAAATTTTAATGAAAGTTCATGACCAAGACTAGCAAATGTCCGTTTTTCTGGATCGCAGTGCAGCAGTTGGACAGCCGAGTCACCATAGCAACTGTTACATGCAGTGATATGTAAGAAACATTAGGAATACATTCATTTTTGACAGCACATCTGTTTTGCTGGATACCCAGGTTTACACATTGTTTGTTTGCAGCTCACTGTGGAGAATGTTGGGAAGATCTGCTAGCCACAGGTGGAGGGATTAATTATAGCATATTTAAGTTTTCTTTGTCAACCCTGGCATTGTATTCAAGAATAACTCTGGTATGGGGTAGAATTCTTAAAGTTCCTGAGTTTCTTTTTTGTTTTGTTTTTTCAGCTTGATTCAGACACGTTAATAGTCGTGGGTTCCTAAAACTAACAGTAGCCTGATCGTTAGATCCTCTGTACTGCTTTATAATTAGGTGTTCTGGGGCTGGGTGTAATTATTGACTTTAAGTGTTGTCTTCCCCTTCCAGGCGACTTCCTGGAAAATGTCTTCAGACTTGCTGTCTTAGTTGTTCCTATTCCATCCCCTTCTTTGTATTCTTAATTGTTTTTCTTCAAATATGGTCTTTTGTTTTGCTACACCAAACTCGCCACTAAAACAAGCAGGCTTTGGTAATATGACTGTATAGTTGTTCTAACTGTCTGGGTTTGCTGGCTTTTGCGCTCTCACATTGTTCAGATCAGTGAGACCCAAAGATGATCTCAGGCAGATTTTACTCTTGGCCGATTGACCTTTGATTTACATTTGAGGAAACAATTTTACAGAAGTTTATGTTAGAAAGAACAACATCTGGAAGCCACATGGCAGGTTGTTTCATCGTTTGGAAGCAAGCAACAATCCAATTGCATTGTATGCTTAGGAGTCTCTCTCTTTCTCTTCTCTCACTGTTCTACTTCTGTTTTTAACAAACTTTTCCAACTTTCCTTTAAGGGAAACCCCTGTTTTTTCTAATACTTAAGTAAAATATACCCATGACATTTTGTGAATGGCATTGCATAGTGTAAATGAGAGAACATTAGGCAGTGTTCCATTCAAATCTTCACTGATTTAAAGGCCATTGCTCTTTATTTGCTTTTTAAAGCTTTCATTGAATTATTATTATTTTTTTTTTTACATTTCTTTACGTCAGAGATGCCTGTTGAATGGTGAGATGTGTGTTTGACTCTCACTTGTGAGAAGTATGACTCATTGCACTGCAACTTTCTGAAACTGTCCTGTACATAGAGGTGATCAGTTACAGATATTTAAATACATTTTACAATGTAATACAAAAGAATGGTATTTTGTTCATTCATAGGAACGTCATTTTTTTTCAAGTCACTGGTCATAATAAACTTGTCTCTTAAAGAAATGCCGTGTGGTAAAAAAAAAATATTCATGAACCATATGATTCCGTTTTGCATTTCAGGGAGGAAAAGATGGGATTTTCTACTTTTATTGGTGAGCTAAGCCAAATGATTTGAATTCCAGACAAGAGTTTAAATTAAATGTGAAGAAAGAGTACTAGTTTTCCTTTAGAAGACGTCCAACCGTAGATGTAGCTGCATTACAAGGCTTGCCTCCTTTCTGTTTCTTCTCTTGCAGTGTAATGTTTTTATGCACTTCAGCATCCTGCTGTGGGCTCCATGTTCTTCACTTCTAACTATGACTGTACAAACAGGGTTTTTTGGGCTCATTTGGATTTTATTTCCAATACAGCCTGATACAGACTGCTGAGAGCATAGTGACCAAATAATACAAAGCTAAAAAAAAAAAAAGTGTTTTAAATATATTGAATATAGCAGAAATCTAAGATGCTTTTCAGGGCATGCAAAAGTAAAAAAATACCTATGCACCTATGTATTAATAACATAAGGGACCCACCATCATCTCTGATCTGCTTCTATTAACACTAACAATACAGTAATGTAAATCCCAAACTGTTCATTGGATATGTTTTACATTAACACAATCAACAAGGACCACCTGCACCTTGGACTTTATTTAGGAAATATGATCATTTGCACTGCCTCACTTTATATACCCTGCACAAACTGTATAGTTAATGTCTTTATCTTTATTTATTATTTTATTTTCCTAGTTTTCATATTTTTCAATAGCACCCGCACACCATGACAAATTCCTTCCATGCAACCCATGATACTTGGCGATAAAGATGATTCTGAGTGTTTTACCACTGAATTCTGCTTTGTTATCCCCAGTTTCGACAAGGCAAACTCCATGAACATATAGCTTACATGTAGAACTCTGACTTCAACCCTATTGAGCACATTTGGGATGAATTGGAATACTGAGTGCACCCCTGGACTTCTCAAACCTAAATCAAAAAGCACGTACAAATCATATGATTACGTTTCCACAAACTGTAGTCCATATAGTGTATTTATCAATGCATTTCATGAATAAATCCCAATTTTTTATGGCTTATGATTGTAGCTGCTGCACATTTTGTGTGTGCTCGCAAAATCTTAGTTCAATCCATACGTGGTAATAGCAGTATTGAGAGAGAGCCATCATATTCAGCGGAGCTTCTAATTTGTCTGCCTTTTCCGTAGGGACATCTTGAGTCATAAGTGAAATTTTCAGCCAGCTGGTTTTGTGCAATTTGTACTTGAATAATAGAAGAATCTGAAGGGAATTTTTGATGCTTGACTGAAGTCTGAAAGTTGGGCTGTGGTAAAAGGGTACATGCAATAAAAGAGGAAACAGATTTTTGGAAGTATTTATAACTGGGTGTGTCTTCCTGTCTGTTTCTGACTAAATTTTTTATTTTATTTTTTAGAAGGTTTTTTTTTTTTTTTTTTTTTTTTGGATTTCTTTAATGTGAGTCATCCGGCAGTTCATCAGAATTTTGACAGAAATACACATTCATTTATAATACACACTTTTCCTTCTGAAGACCTTTTTGAAAACCTTTGGAAGATTGAAAACTGTGTGTGTCAGCCTGTCACATGACAAATGTGAGATTTCATAGAGAATGGTTTACAGACGTTCTGGCAGTAAAAGCGTTAATGCTGTGCTAGAGGGTTTATTTAATCCCAAAATTCTTAGCCATTCTCTGAAGCAGACTAAGAGGGACAATTTTTGGAGTTGAGCTTCCTAGATTGAGATAAGTAGTGTTGTAGTTGCGATAACAACTGTACGTGACGTGAAATAGAAGAGAGGTTTAGACAAGAGATAAACACATTAGACCAACTGCAAATTGTGTGTGTGTGTGTGTGTGTGTGTGTGTGTGTGTGTG
>JAAIIK010000101.1:6706033-6721868 GCA_014706435.1 Silurus glanis | reverse complement strand
TGTGTGTGTGTGTGTGTGTGTGTGTGTGTGTGTGTGTGTGTGTGTGTAAAAAGGGTGGAAAAGGGTTTTTCCATCCTTTCAGAAGACCAAATGTCCACATAAAACGAATGACGTGAGGTCCCTATATAGAGATAAACAAACAAAGTTTGTTTAATTCTTATTAATTAAAATGTATTAAATAATTAATTAATTTATCAAAAGAAATGTTAGGGTTTTGGCAATCCATAGGATTTTACCTACACTATTGATAGTCAATAGAAAGGTAGACAAACCAGCATGTGTGTGCTAGTGCGGGCTTAAGCAAAAGAAATGATGTAGGTGCAGGTATTCAGGACCTTCACACCAGTATTATCAGCTGAACCCTGTGTGAAAACGGTTGCATAGCAACATGCTGTACCCCCCTCGCTGCCGCCGCATCCCCTCCATCTCCGAGAGGGGGAGAGAGTGAAGCTGCAGGATGGTGGAAGTACTGGATTTCCTTCGACTGTTTGACAGCTACAGTGAATATTTTTTCCCCGACATTTTGCAACTCTGTTGTTCATCTGTGCGTTGGGAGGGGGGGTGGGGGGGGATATTAGAGATAGAGCTAAAGAAATAGAAAGCGAGGGAAGGGGGAGTGAAAACGGGCAAGTAAATAAGCAAGAGAGTGAGATAGGAAGAGGAGGCAGGGAGGGGAAAAAAAGACTGGGTCAAGATGGGATGAAAATAGACAGGGGAGGGTGAAATGTGAGGATAAGGAGGGATGTGAAGCCAGTGAACGAGCTAGAGGCAAAGACACTGGGGATAGAGGGAGAAGAGAATGATGAAGAATGATATTCCTTGAGCTCCAGTTCTTCCAGAATGTCTGTGCCAGTAAATGTTGCATGGAAAGGTTCTTTTTTCCTTTTGTCCTTGAATGCTTTTATTGTGTATGAAAGGACAATAGGACGCAAAACATTTTTTTCATGTTGAATGTGACAAGTGGATTAAAAATAGGCAGCTTCGCCTGTTTACATGCCAAAAGTATATAAATACAATACTATAATTTCCCAACTGCAAGAGACATGCTAGCAGGGGGTGTGGTTTATAAAGTAAACTGACATACATATTATCTTTTTGCGCATGTTTAATCTTAAATTGTTAATGCTTTTAAAGGTTGACGTGCTCCTTCAGCAGTTGCGGAAAAGGTTACGGAAAGGTACATTGTGTAACATGCAGCGAGTGACACGCAGGTGCTCAGTGTGATATTTATTTAGGGCAATCCATGAATGGCTGTCAGAATACGTAGCAGGTTCCATTACACAGGCAGACAGAAACACATTAGGATGTTTCCGTCCAAAAAAAAAAAAAAACACACGGCGGAAGTACAAAGAAAACAGGACGTGTAAAACAAGGATCAGAATGTAGCAGTAGAAAAAATGCACAGTCAGACTTTACAACGGCGGAGACAAAGAGACAACAGGGTATAAATAGACAGAGTAATTAAGAGCTAAACACAAAACTGGTGCACACATTATCGGAACAAATCAATGACAGAACAGACATTGAGACCAGAAGAATCCAAACAAAAAGGCACCTGACAAAGCAAAAAAAAAAAAGCACATGGAGTTTGAAAACCAGGAATCTGTGACACACTGCTATTAGCTTGGGGCTGACATAAGATTAAAATTCTATAGCCAAGCAGAATTGTGCATCATTGTAGGTATAATGATTAGACAAACGGGTAATAACAAGATCTTGGTAAGGATAAGTTTGAAACAGATCATTTTCAAGCTAGACACAGGAATTAAATACGGGGCTATAACAAAGCGCAAATACAACAACAATAACAAAATAGAACATAAATCTATAACTGATAAACGTTTTAGCGGGAAGTACAGACATTACGTAACCCCAAACTTCCAGCTACTTGACTCCAACTTTTCTTTCCCTCTACGGAATACTCCAATGCGTGCACTCCGGAACGACCTATTGTCCAAAAATATGCTAATACAGTGCATTCTTATAGACATTTTTGTTCCAAATAGTGAAATAGGGGAAAAGGAGACAGATTTTTAGCACAGCATGTCATGTGCATGAATGCTTTTTTCAAGTCGATACGCACTTGGTGTTTTCAAAAACACGTCTCATAAACACGTATATCCACTAAACACGGAGCCTCATAAACACGAAGGTCTCATAAACACACAGTCACACAGTTCCCAGTGTTCTGAAAACCAGGCAGAAATTCTTACTGTCTTAGTCTTGTTTACATGTTTTTTTTTTTTTTTTTTTTTTTTTTTTTAAGATATTGTAGTTAATGGCCTTTAACCTTCAACCATGTACATATTTAAGACTTGTACATGTTTTTTACATGGGGAGAAAAAAAAACAATGAGGCTTTTGGACATTTCCTGACAAGTGCTTTTTTTTTGTGATGTTCCGCAGGATTAGATGAGCATTATACAATTCAAGATAAAACTTATGTATTTGTACTTAACATCCTTTATAAAGGATTTTCTTATTTTGGGTGTAAAACTGCATATACTGTTTATTAGGGGTGTAGCAGTACACGTATTCATACCAGAATGTTTCAGTACAGGGCTTTCGGTTCAGTGCACATGTGAAGAGGAATAAATCCACGATATCTTGGTGGTTTCAGTAACTCTGATTTATCGTTTTATCAGGCTACATGGCATCATACTACATCTGACATTTTCAGAATTTCCGTAGTACAATTGTTTAATTCATTATTTGACAACAGAAAGTTGTGTTCAACATTTTAATACCAGAAATCCAAATCGATAAAAAATAAGCATTTGACAGAAAGCAGTTTTCGCTGTTGTCTCTCCTTTTTTGACTTGATTTGTCCAGGATTGAGGATGTCAGAGACCTAATACTGTATGTTGATTGGGCGTTAACCCACAGTACAAAGACGTCACAGTAATCCACTTCTTTGTAAACATGAAAAAAGCTTTTATTTTCATTGCTGTGTCTTCTTCTGTGTGAAGAATAAATCAATGCAATGCTCTGCATATGTCTCTGCCTGTCCTGACTCCCTGTCTGTCTCACTTTTTGAGTATATTGTACGGTAGTTAAACCTCTTTTTAGGATCACAACGCTTTGACCTCGGTATTTAAAGTGTTGCGACACACGGGCGAGCCTCCACTGTTTGGAAGTTGGATCGTAAAAGCCAGTGATTTGAGGGCAAGCGCGGGCAGGCGGTGTATTGTAACAGGGAACAGTCACATGACCAAAAATTCACTATTAAGAGCTGATTTATTGAAACATTTATCACATACTAATTTACAAATACAATTTAATTATTTCAGAGACTTTCATGATTTAAAATACATTCTGACTATATGCATTTTGTTACTAAAAGATTTTTAGATTATGGTGTTATAATCTAGTGATTCTCTCACACCTAAAATTTGTAATTATAACAATCAGTATTGGTTTGGTGAACAGAATAAAGGTGACCAGGCAGATGAATAGTGTTCATTTCTGAAGTTTTATAGTGCACCTTCTTCAGTTAGGAAATAGTTCAGAAGTTGGTTTATGTGGTTCAGAGTTTGTGCGTGTGAGACTCACTCTTGGAGTCATCACTTAAAAATGTTCCAGCCGTTCAGAGTTCTAAGTTGTATCTGAAATCCATTAGGTGAAATTAATCTAGTTACTTAAGTTGCCCACGGAAAACCACATTGTATTTTCACACAAACTTCATGACCCCGAACAGGAACACATTTTCTTCCCCATTATGTGGCTTGCTTCTTAATAGCTGGAGGTTTATCCAATATCCTTTGAAATGCTATTTTGTACCCTGATATCCTTGCTGTCTGTCAATAAGAGTTTGTTCAGTGATTGGCAGAGGTCATCAAAAAAGTTCGCTCTGGTGTTTATAAGCAAAACGAGCCTGCAGACTGGATGCAAAATAGACCCAAAAAGCCCAACACCATGTGACTTGATTATAATTCAACTAAATTTTATTTACAAGTTGGATTGGCATTAGCCTAAATGTTATACTTATTATATTGGATTACCAATGAAAGACATGCTATTAAGCTAATCTACAATTTTGAAATGGTGTAACTCTAGATCGGTATTGCTTGGCATCCTGTCTGTGGCTAAATGATTTTATGTGGTGGTCTAGCCTGCACCAGCCAGACATTTCTTTCTAGTATAAATTTGCAGCATTTTAATATATCTTAGATATATATATATTTGGGGTCTCAAAATATTTTGTAAGTGAGGAGTTCTTTCAAGCAAATTAAATAATCTAGATGGCTACTTGTATGATATACTCATATATTATTATACATATATACATTATTATACATATATATTTTTTTACTGTTTTTATGACCACAATCATATGTCAAAAGAATAATAAAGTACTTTGATATCCCAGCAAAATAAATGATATTGATTTCTCATACACATTTTAAATGATTATAAACTATTATATAATTCAATTAAAAAAAAAAAGCAGCCAATGCCATAGACCCATTTGTTAGCTATACACCATTAATTGCTAAACGAGTTCATTATCGTATGTTTTGTAATTTTGAGTTTAGGTGAACTACGTTGCTAGATGGGCTAACAAAACATTCTATATAACAGATGTTAATTGAAACTTATATACATATAGCATTATTCGCTGTCACTTTACATACTCGCACGTTCACTGATAATTTTCACATTTCATTCTTTTACTTTATTTATTTCTGAGTTGCCTGTTGCATGCTGTTTTTTATGTAGCATCATTTGTCAATATTGTATTTATTTATATAAGTTACAATTATTTCAATACATTTTTTTTTTTTACAATTTTCTTTTACGTAATTTTATAATAACACAATAATTTCCCTCACGGGATCAATAAAGTATATCTAAGTCTAACATAAATTAGAAATTATAACAAACTAGCAAGTTAAGTAAGCCAAAGCTAACCAGTTGTTTCTCATAAATATGTGAGGACAAACATTTCCACTGATGCAAATATGATTTTGACACAGATTGATGCTTTTTCAGTTCTGACCCCCAGCAGTACAACCTGACATTTGAAGACAAACAAAGTCAAGAAAACAAATTCTGGCTTGGTGTTTAAAATCACTACCCACTGTAGCAACAAAAACATCACATTTGTTTGTTTAAGGTACACAACTGGTCATGGAAAATATTTCTGTAGATATTACCTTAAAATCAAAGTTGATGTCAAAAATTGTCCCACAGATCTCCTCAGACTAGGGAGTAGGACATTTGGAATTTAATTGCAAAACACAAAGCAGTTAGTGAAATAAAATTCAATTTATCATTATATAGCCAAATAAATGCACTATATTTGCAGGTATTTGCTATATTATTTAAGCGTTTTATGAGGTCATTCTGAAAAAATACAGAGATACATATGTGTTACATATTAGTTTTTAACATGCCACTGTTTCATTAGAATTTCTACTGCATTGGATTTGTTTTCCTTGGCCTGGTAACTACTTTGAGGTTTTAATCCTGCCTGAATGGGTCATGCCAGCCATTTTTATAGTCTGTCTGTGTATGTATGCGTATGGAATGTTTATGCCATATTTTAAGGTCGTATTTCTATAAAATTACCACTAGACCAAATATAATGTGTTTCCCATCAGAATTGCGAGCTTTTGGCCAAATTCCAAATGCTAAAATTTTTTTTATAGATGACTAAGTGACAAAATGACACTTTTGGCAGATTCTTCTTCTAATCTTCTCATGGGCTTGGTGAACATTTAGGTTATTCACTTTCATTGGATCAGACTTGTGTGTATATATGCTCTAGTGCAGTGTTTGTGTAGGATCGATATCTGGCTTAGCCACTCGAATGAGGCGCTTTTTTCTAGTTTTTGAATGATTTGCTTTATTTATTTTTTATATTGTGTAGATGAAAAACTTTGGCAATTTGAACAGTACTGGCAACATATTCATGGATTAACCAAACACAATTTACAAAATAGAATATATATATATATATATATATATATAGATATATAGATATATAGATATATAGATATATAGATAGATAGATAGAAATAGATAGCTCACTATGTTCATCCCTGTGGGAAATTCACAAAATCGGTAGTTGTAATGTTTTGATGACAATGATGTTCATCCGTTATTAATTGCTATTGATATTGACTTTGTTAGAACACTACTCTTCAAGAAGAACCCGCTTTGGTGAACTCTAATTTCTGAAATAATGCAGAAATGAGGCAGACATCTGTAACAAATGTGTTATAATGAAGTGGATCCACAGCAGTCGACAGAACTCTTCCATGGTGTGGAACGATTGTCTTGACATCTGCACTGCTGCAGTAGCCCCCAGTACACACACACTCGCGCACACACTTTTCTCCCTCTCCTCCTCCCCTTCCTGGGAAAGTCTGAGCGAAAGCTCTTCTATTTGCATAATCGTCTTTAGGGCCTTTGTGGGCGGGCTTTTTGGGCCACTGGTTGTCTCGGCCACCTGTCCAGAACAAATCAGACTGGCTTTCACGTCTCCACAGTAATGAATAAATTGATTATATATGATTTAGATGGCGAGAGATGTGTCTTTCAGCTTCATTAATTAAGGCAGTTGTGATATTTTTAGCCTCCTCGGTGACGTGAGGATATGGTGCTTTCCTAAATGCGAGCATATCTACGGCAGTATCACGATTGAATTCTGTCTGTAGGTATGTACACGTCTCTCTGTGGCTGTGTGTTCTCTCTGGGTATTTGTTTACTCTTTAGTCTGGTCTTTGCGTGTTGATGGCGCTCATGAATATGTAGCCACAGTGGGATTCCGAGACAGGGAGTGCAGGACAACCTGGTTCGGAGAGACGAGCGCTGAAAAATCAGACAGAATAAAAATATATCCGTCTCCATGAGCATGCAGAGGCAAAAGCCTGGCTCCACCTACTGAGAGCATATAGAGAATGTTGAAACAAAGAAGTATTTGGGAGGGAATTGTCTACTTTGAATAAAGGCTGAAACTCAAATAAAGCAAATGTTGCATGTTTAAGCCTTTAGAGCTAATTAGAGATCAACACAGGGGGAGGAATTCCTGAGAGGGATTGCCTCACTCCCTAAACCCTGTAGTGGGAAATAACTTTGGAGCAGGTTTTGTTATACTAGTCAGACTTTCTTATCGAGACACCAGCTACACACAGTAAGAGGTGTAAACTTTAATTCCTATTCTTAAATCAAGATCATGCTCTGCCACTGCATTTTGGATAAAAAATATTTTTTGGAGACAGTTCTGCAGTTATCTATGGAACAGTGTTAGATATGGATGGTCAGATGAAGTATTTACAGTTCCATTTACTAACCACTAAGACTTTTTTTAATGTCTGTGAATTAGAAAACCTTGACGCACAATAAAAACATTCCGATATTGCGAAGTGTACCCAAATTCCTCTATGTCTGTTTTATATGTGCATGAGCAGTAGTGATATCATGGTGGGTGTGTGTGCCTGGCTCTGATATGGACGAAAACACAGTGACTCACAAGTGTGTAATGGAATGATGTCAACATTAGGTTGAAGTTTGCGCATTTTGTTGTGACTCTGTTGAGGTCAGTTTTTAATGTTGGAGTGAAAAATAAAAAATAAAAGAAATAAAAAATTTTAGGCAGTGGTATGAGTGAAGTCATAAAAAGAGTGGAATATGCTCTTACTGCATCATAAGCAAAGATCAGTGAGTACAGTGAATCGGTATGGAATCATAATTATTTTATGGTATCAGAATAATATTATCAGCCTGGAACATATGCATGTACTGTTATTGAATAGAATGGACTGAACAATGCAAATGCAAGCAGTAGAATAATGCACTAATGTAGCTACAGCAGGACAAATCACACAACCTATACAGTAAATACGATAGGACAATAAAGACTAAATGTGCTCAGGTTGTAGAACAATGCACAGCGTAATTGCACAGGTATGACAGAGTGGTCTATTCAGAGCTGTTAATGAGAACTACCACTTGTAGGAAGCAGCTTTTTGTATGTCGTGCTGCTTTGTTTGAACTGCTCTGAACTGCTTTCAAGATCGTAATCGCTTAAATAGGCACTGGCCTGGGAAGAGTCTATAATGATCCTCTGTGCATGCTTCATGACTAAGGCCACACCCAATCATTTTTTCTCTCAAGAACAATTTATGCGCTGCACTTTTGTCCTAAGCACCAACTCGGACAATTATTCAATTCAATTCATTTTTATTTGTATACCGCTTTTAACAATGAACATTGTCTCAAAGCAGCTTTACACAGATAATGTGGTGATAAAAAATTGAATACGTTTTTTATATGTGTAAGTTTGTCCCTGATGAGCGAGCAGGTGGCGACTGTGGCATCTCCCCGAGATGGCATAAGAAAGAAACCTTAAGAGGAACCAGACTCAAGAGGAAACCCATCCTCATTTGGGTTGCACCGAATGTCCATTTATTACAGATAAACGATGTTGCGGGGTACAGTGATGGTGATTAGAAGCAAACTGTAGTCCTGAGTCAGTGTAGCAGACTGTTGACATTAACTACAGTCCAAATCCATCCTCAATGCTCACGTTTTCCAATTATGTAGAAGATCAGAATGGAGAAGATAATTCCTGTGTAGAACTCCACCAAGACCTTTGATGGAGATTCCAGCTGGTGCAGAAAGAACATCTTTCCCTGAATTCATTTTTAGGATGCATTTAGTGTTGTTGGTACACGTCAGGTTCCAGGACGTATATATTGGTTTTTGACAAGTAAATCCTCTGAGAATGACGGGTGGCTTATTTCTAAAAATCAATGATAAACTTTACTGTTTGCCGCTTCTTCAGGTGATGGTGACAGCACCAGACTGACAGTTATTTCCAGTCTGTCTACACACTGATTGTTGTTGGATGTGATGCTGAAAATAGTGTGGTGTCATTGATAGACAGTAAAGTTGTTGGGATATAGGTAGAAGTCTGACACATTTTGTCAAACCACTTTCTGGTGTCTGTGTGTCACAAAGTTTGTAATCCTTTATCAGGTGAAGTTCTTTGTACTGCAGCTCGATTGATGGCATAAGCAAAAAAATACGTTTGCTCAATTTGTTGCTTTATGTTTTTAAACCTGCTTTGGAGTCCAATAGCAAACTTTTATACCACTGACAAGTAGATGTTTTAGTGTATTTTGTTATGTGATGCAGATTTGTTTGTTAAATTTATTTGTTACATATACCCTATAGCTTAATGTAATTCTATTTTACCCACTTTGTTAGGAATTTGGGTTCAGAGCGCAGGGTTAGAGTAGAAATGGTTATGAGCCTAACCATGGTGTGTGTGTGTGTGTGTGTGTGTGTGTGTGTGTGTGTGTGTGTGTCCATCTATGTTAGTAAGTTGTAGCCAGACTTGATGATAACTCTTGAAAGGCCACAAAACGCATTAGACCTCAAAACAGTGGAGCCAGCTACATAGGCCAGGCGCACTCCCCCTGTAGGCAGTAACAAACTGTATCCCAGCATTCCTCTGCCTTCAGGAAGCAGACATGTCGGTTCCAATTTGATACTCCTTACAAATTACTGATACATTAATTCCCAAATTAGTATTTTTGTATAACTTTTTTAGATTCCAGCAAACAATGTAGATAACCCTGTTCACAACAACCCTACATCATTAGTTAATCCCTCGTCTCTGAATGTCAAATTCAGTCTTATTATTTGGCTTTTTGTGTGGTCTCCTTCTCTTATTTTTATGTTGCAGGTCAGCGGGTTGAGTAAACAAATACGTACACTGTTTATATTTCTATGTATACAAGTGACAATTTGCCAGATGACTTAATTTCCTGTGGTAAGGTTTCAGATGAGGTGTAATCTGGGGAAGCAATACATTTTAAATAATTTGACTTAGCAAGGTCCATGTACCAGTTCTGTGACGTGGGTTGTCTGAAGTGTCGGTCCTGTGATAATTTGTATTAGTAAAAAAAAAATATCCTGTCTGAAATACATATGAGCTTGTAGCTAGATAAAGCTACTTAGGAGGGCACCTGATAGGATTGTTATTATTAACTTTTTCTTGAAAGCCGTTTTTAAAAGGAACTATATTAAAATTGATTTTAAGCAAGAAAAAAAGAGAACTTGTGTGAAAGAGGCCGCCGAAACAGCTGACACAGTGTCTTGTTAAGGAGTGATGCATGAAGGCGAATTTGGATTTGTTTTTTCTTGGAAGGTCATCTCAGGGCCACACAAATTGTGTTTGCTTTAATATTGCCTCCGTAGCATGTAATTAAATTTCTTTATTTATTTATTTATTTATTTATTTATTTATTGCTTTTCTAAAGTATGTTGTATTTGTAAGAGATGGGTAATGAAAAAAATTGCTGCTGTGGATTTTCTGCACTCTCTCATGGGCAAACCTTACACTGTCTTGACTTTAACAGTGTTATAGTACACCACAACTCTATTAAACTGTTCTACAATATCCACCTAAGCTCTGTAGATGAATCATTACAGGATAGAGATGTTGGCTGAATTTGCTAGAGGCTCAGCATAGTATATCAGGTCATCGACGATGGAAGTTACAAGTTGTAACTGCTTTTAGAAGGGCCAAGAAGGGAGAGAACAAAGTGAGCGTACTTGCCAAAAACATAATGAAAACTTGATATTACACTGCAGTAAACTTTTCTCTTTGAACCTGGGGATGGACTACAACCAAGTGTCTGCGTGCAATATATGAATGATATGCTACTTGACGGGATCTGTGTCCTCCTTATCCATTTCAATTGTGTTTGCTTGACCCTCTCAGTAGGGGTTGATATAAATGCAGGTCAAGAGGTTACAGGTTAAAGGGTGAAAGTTGAAAATAAGGCTTTGGTCACTTTTACCCTATGTCCAGACCTAGTCTGTCCAAAATTGAAAGGAAAGCAGGAACGAGAGGAGATGAATCTAAGAATGTCCCACCCTTGAACCCACCCTGTTCCCATCCTTAATACACACTCCTGACTCACCCTACCCTAAACGCAACTTTATTATCACATGATTGCCAAGAAAAACATTATTCGACAAACCAAAAAGTCCCCAAGTCTTTGTTCTTCAAGTTTCCTCACTAAGCTTAATTTTTTATCTTTATAAGATTTTGCAATTCCTGAGTTCATACAATTAATGCAAAAATTTGTGGTATTCAACCACTGTTCCTCATTCACACCTCTGTCATGAGATTGACAATTGACTTCCGAGGTATGAAATGAAGTGAAAGACTCATATATTATATGGCCAAAGGTATGTTGGCCTTTCCCGAACTGTTATCACAAATGCAAATACACACAATTCTATTCGTAAGATGTAGATTTCCCTATACTAGGACTAAGTGGACCAAAAACATTCCAGCATGACAATGCTTCTCTGCAAAAGCCAGGTACATTCAACCATGGTCTTACAAAATTTTTGTCAAAGACTCAAACGGCAAAGAGCCAATTTAACATAGATAATCCTCTTTAAAGGGCGGCATTTTGGGATCCCTTGTTTAATACTCAGCTTAGGATTAATATCTATGTCTATAAGAGATTCCTTTGGGTTCTCTAGTTTTTCCACTCTCAAGCTGAAAAATAACAACGCTAGGTGGTTTGGTGATGCTAAACTCCACCTAAGTGTAAATAAAGTGTGTGAATGTATGGGTGCATGGTGCCTAAACTGGAATCCCATCCAGGCTGTATTCAGCTTTGGCTTCATTTCAACACAGGCCAGGTAAAGCAGTTGCTGATGAATGAATGAATGAATGAATGATCCTCTGTTAGTTCTCTATTGAACGTATTACCTACTTGTCCATGAGAAGTCTATAGACTGATATAATGCCTATTATAACGTAGGTTGTTGGCTGGTGTATTACTTACTGCACTGGATTGTGTATATTATGTTGCACTGCTTGTCTTTTGGCATCTGGCCTTTTGTGTGGACACGTTTTTATCCTAGCTTATTGCTAAGCCTAAGATATACAAACAAGCCACATTTGATGAAAATGCACCCAATGCTTTAATCACATAAGCATAACATTATTTTGTTTATGCTTTTTTTTTTTTTTTTGCTTTTTGCTTTCATTAATGCTTCCGTGTTGTACCTGTTCTACGCTGTCATTGTTTTAAGGCCCATTCCTGTAAATGCTTCAGGCTTTCTTTGATTATGTCTATACCCTTTCTACCGAGTATGATAATTTATTAACAAATGGTTGAGTGCTTGTAGGATTTGTATGGAACTATCACTGTAACTGTCCGATTAACTGATTATCGAATGTGGTTAGGGTCATAGGAAGATCAAATGTCAAATAGTTTTTGTTCAATACCTTCCTTTCTGTTTGAACCATGAATTAAAGGGAATTTTTATTTTTTTGCATGCAGAATTTGTAACAAGAAAGACCAGATATTGAGTTCTTCTTGTGTTCTTTTTGACTTTTCTAGCCTTCTTTCTTTTCTGTGTTTCATCTCAGATACAAAGAACATCTGTTTAACTAATCCATTTAACATGAACTGCAAGGCTTTTTTCAGTTTTACAGTGTATGCAAAAAAACACCTAATGTGGTCCATAAAACATTCCTCACCGAGCACTACACCACCTCTGCCAGTGTAAGGCAATAAGTGAGCAATTTAGAGCTTCCTCATTTTTTAAATGCAGGGATCTGACATGCAAAATAGCAGTAGGATTGTCTTCACACAAAACCCATTTAGCATCATAAGAAAGTCACTTGTACTGAAGACAGTCCAAACATCTCTCTCTTTTATCATGAACATAAGAGGAACAGTCTTTCCGTCCTCTTTCATGAAGGGAACATTCAGCATATGGCAGCTATGGAGCCCGGGGGCTCAACTGACCCTCTTGGTCTGAGCATTTCCCTTTCAAGAGCTACAAAAACCATGGATAATGCATGAGAAGATGCTAGTGCATACAAAAAGACACTCATCAGAACCACATTGTAACTGGATCTTCACCAGAGTGGCCTAAACCCCCATCTAAACCATGCACATGGTACCCATATGGCTTAGTGGAAAGCTTCATTGCCCTGTCTCTCTCTTTAGTGCACTCTCTTTAACACAGGCAGGCTAACGTAAACCAGATCTTCCCTGCCTTCGGCTCTCCATGCCATGTTGCCAGCTTTTTCCATGTTCTTTTTTGCACTCTTAAACCTAAGACTTCAAGGCAGCTTGATCAGGAAGGAGTAATGTGCTGTAGTAATGGTGCACAACATATATAGATCTTAGAGGATATATCGTATTGTTCGTTCTTCGCTCAAGCCCTAGTTTTATTTGGTAAGAAAATTGAGCTTGCTATTGTGATGACAACATCATTTTAGTCCATATCTATATTCCATTATGTCAACTAGAATCTTTATAAAAAATCCTGAAATTCCTTGTAGGAGATTCTGCATTTTACATTCAGAGTGTAGTTGTTTGTTTTGGTCATTAGTCTGCTTCACCCTCAGTGAGACAGCAGACCATGTTCCTCGCCATACAATACAAAGTGGCCTACACTGGTGGAGTATTGTTCAAAAGGTCAGGGCAAGAATAGTAGGTATTGTAGTAAAAAATAAACATCTGATTCAACCAATTTCTGAACTAATTGTTTTTCTAAAATTCCCCAAAGTCACTTGACCAAAAAATAAAACCGTTTCAAGAGATACCAGTTGAATCCAGTCCAGCTGAAATTGTAGTGCACATGCAGGGGTCTCCTCACCAATTTAGTTTCAGTCCATCAAACTTTGCACACTATATAAATCATCTCTTTCAGTATCTGCCCTCTATTTTTGCACTTTCCACCCCTTGGCCAAGTGCTATGGGAAGATGAATGGCTTGGGGTTCAAAACCACTGAAGGTTCCTCCACCTCTCCATCCAGCTTTATGGCCATGTGTCGCTCTCTTTCTCTAAAATAAGAGCTCCCTCTGGACTGAATGAGCACAGCGACAGGCCTGGGTGCTGTCGGACCTGCCTTCTGGAAGCTTTGTTATAGCTCTGTGCCAAGTTGGTGCCCATTCAATGCCTTTATTGTGCCCAACCATGGGTTGGTCTCGGGTGGTTCTAGAAACCCACTCAGAAAGAGAGAGAACGAAACACAAAGGGAAGCCTGTGTAGGAGGGAACAGGGTAAATTTACTATGGGTGTCGAAGGTCTGGGCTGAACTTTAGCAGCAAAAAATATTCCTGTGTAAGAGCCAAATGGGAGAGATAAAGGCATTTTATCTACCATGCTTTCCTTTTTTTCATTTTTATCGAGAATCCTTTTTGCCTTGTTGGGGCAGCTTCACTTTTGTGCATTTGTCTTTTCCCTTAATTCTTATTATCTGTCTATATATCTCTAGACCTCCATCACCATTCGTTTTAATCCTAAACTTCCCCTGTCCTATTTCTCTGTTCTTGTCTCGACCACGATTTTCCAATAATGTTTATTGTCACATTTGTAAGACATACAGCATATACGTAGTAAAGACAACTAATGTTCCAGGATGCAGTGCAGCTATACAGCACAGTTGCATTGACTCTGCACTGCTTATTAGATATGTCCAAGACGTAAGACCCTAATGCCTTACATCAAAGTACTGGCATGAGAATTGTTGCTTTGTAACCAGGAAGTATAGATGCACATGTGAAAGCTGAAAAAATGTAAGAGAATAAAGCACTTCTGCCTCACTGTTTTTAAGTAGAATTGAGGCAAGGGACCATCTCTACTGGCACCACTAACAGGAGCAATGTGGGTAATACAGGAAATAGTATAAACTAGAGAATTAATTTGAAAAATAAATTGCAAACACCATTGAAGAGTACTATAAAGATACAATTATGAAGATTAAAATGCAAGTCATTCAGGGGAGTTTTTTCCTTTTAAATACACAGTATTGTCACTTAGGCTACATTTACAGCAGTATTGCATGTATGCACATAAAAAAAAAAAAAAAGCAAATCTTATTGTAGTAATCATTTGTGTTTTATAAACACAAAAACGTTGTATAGACGCATACAATCCTGTATATTCTTTATATTATAGTGTAGCATGAGTGATTTTGTTTACCACCTCGTGCTTAGCGTGGAATTAGTTATTCCATTTTCTTTCGTTTTCTTTGTTGGACCATCTAACAAGTAATAAATTCATTTTAAATAAATGACTGACTGAATGATTGACTCTTGTTGTTCCAGTGTGTAGGTTGACTTTTAGGGGATGACATGCAGTGTAGGCAGAAGCATGAAGTTCCCTTTAGTGTAAACTGGCTAGCTAGCTCTGCATGAGGTAAATCTTTACTGCTAGCTAACATTATGCTTGTTAAATTTAATCTGAGGTGCTTCCTGCTCTAAATTTTGTCTGAAGGCAGCACTTACTGATTGAACTTTCCTGGTGACTAGCACAATTTGCATTTAGTGTTAAAGGTTACTTTTCTCACAGTTTTTCACTTCAGTTCTTACATTGGTGTTCTTTACACTGATTACCATTCTTAACTTTTGATTTAATTCCATGGCTAATTCTTAGAACCCATCAAATGGTTAAACTTTAGCTTATACATACAGAGTTGTGCTTATTGGATATGATAAGTGGGTCTGTGTCCATTAGCCTGTACAGGAAGTCCTGACATCCTATTGTTTCTATCTTGTCTAGGTTATTGCTGAAAAAGCACAAACTGCCTGGTACACTGTCTCTGGCTCTTTCATTCGTGCCTCAGGTCAGCTGAGTCAGCATAATCCCAGGGCCAAAGTCAATACGCATTTCTACCTCACATACACTCTTTATTATCAGCTATCTATTTTAATGTTCTTTTTATTTTTTGACGGCCTGGACTGGAGAGCTCGATATTTTATGAGTGGAAAGGTTTAGTATAGGGACAGAATTCAGGAGACATGGCTTCTGAGAGCAGATTCAGGAGACATGGCTTC
>JAAIIK010000101.1:6674774-6689500 GCA_014706435.1 Silurus glanis | reverse complement strand
ACACATACATACACACACACACACACACACACACACACACACACACACACACACACACACACACACACACACGCACACACAGGTGCAGCTGAATAAATTAGAATATCATTAAAAAGTTTATTTATATTGGTACCGTAATTTCCGGACTATAAAGCGCACCCATATATAAGCCGCACCCACTGAATTTTACAAAGATTTTTATTTTGAACATAAATAAGCCGCACCTGTCTATAAACCGCAGGTGTCTACATTGAAACTAATGAACTTTACACAGGCTTTAACGAAAGACAGTGTCTGTTACACGGCTTGTATCTAAACTGTAGCCTACCAAGAAAGTCATTGTTCACTGTCTTCCTCCTTCCTTTCACAACAATTTCTCTCGGGAGTTTTTCTTTTGGCATCGTTGTGCGTTTCAAAATCACCATCGGTGAAGCTTTTCTCCCGATGCCGTGCAGCTCAGAACACAGGTGAAGTGCGTTTTTTCATGCCCGGTTGTTTTCAGCGTGACGAATGATTCGCCTTTTCTGTTGACAGTCCGAGGCAGGTCAAACATCAGAGGAACCTCATCCATATTTATGATGTGGTGTGGGCCAATCAGTGGGAGCACATCTGATTTGATATAAAGAATTTCATTGGTTCACCTTAACCTGTTCGGCAATTTCATTGGTCTAATGTTATGGGGCTCAGTTTTTTTTGGCTTGAAGTTTGTGAAACCGGGAAAAACCCAGGAAAAATCCATAAATTAGCCGCTTCATTGTTTAAGCCGCGGGGTTCAAAGCGTGGGGAAAAAGTAGCGGCTTATAGTCCGGAAAATACGGTAATTCAATCCAAAAAGTGAAACTCGTATATTATATAGATTCATCACACACAGACTGATATATTTCAAGTGTTTATTTCTTTTAATTGTGATGATTATGGCTTATAGCTAATGAAATCCCAAAAATCAGTAGAAGCCCATTCAAGAATTTGGAGTAGACTGCAGCTGGAGTCAGTGCTTCAAGAGCCACCATGCATAGACATATCCATGAGCTACAACTGACGCATTCCTTGTGTCAAACCACTTCTGAACCACAGACAATGTCAGAGCTGTCTTACCTGGGCAAAGGATAAAAAGGACTGGACTGTTGCTCAGTGGGCCAAAGTCGTCTTTTCAGATGAAAGGAAAGAAAATTTTGCATTTCATTTGGAAATCAAGGTCCCAGAGTCTGGAAGACGAAGGGAGAGGCAAAGAATCCAAGTTGCTTGAGTCAGTCAGTGGTGGTTTGGGGTGGTCATCTGCTGGTGTTGGTCCAACGTGTTTTATCAACCTGCCCACACTGCCAAAAGCACCAAAAGTTGGTTAAATGACCATGGTGTTGGTGTGCTTGACTGGCCAGCAAACTCACCAGACCTGAACCCCATCAAGATTCTATGGGGTATTGTCAAGACGAAAAATGAGAAACAAGAGACCAAAAAATCAGATGAGCTGAAGACCACTGGCCTTCCATACCACCGCAGCAGTGCCACAGACTGATCACCTCCATGCCACGCTGAATTGAGGAAGAAATTAAAGCAAAAAAAGCCCCTACTAAGTATTGAGTACATATACAGTAAATGAACATACTTTCCAGAAGGCCAACAATTCACTAAAAATGTTTTTTTGATTGGTCTTATGAAGTATTCAAATTTTTGGAGATAGTGAATTGGTGGGTTTTTGTTAATTGTGAGACAAAATCATAAAAATTAAAAGAAATAAAGACTTGAAATATATCAGTCTGTGTGTGATCAATCTATATAATAAACGAGTTTCACTTTTTGTATTGAATAACTAAAATAAATCAACTTTTTAATGATATTCTAATTTATTGAGATGCACCTGTGTGTGTGTGTGTGTGTGTGTGTGTGTGTGTGTGTGTGTATGGTTTGAGGCATGCTGTTACAGGAAATTAATAAACACCACCTAACTAATCAGATTTAAGGAGATTATAGCATTTTTAGAACATCATAATAACTCTGGCTTTATCATGGCTTTGCAATGACAGTATTTCATGTAGAAGATGACTTCTCTATTTTTGCCCATGTTTAAAGGTACCACTTTGTTGGCACTTCATCACCGTCTGTCTTGTTAGCAAATTTCAGGAAGGATTTAATATTTTTAATGCAATTAATCTGAGTATTGATTAAAAAAATGTTTTATTTGTGTGGTAGCTCAAAGCCAAGAGGAGCGATTGCAACTCCAAAGCCACACACGCCAGAAACGAATACCTTCTTACGCTCGCGGCAGCCAACGCACATCAAGACCGATACTACCAGACCGATCTGGCCAACTGTATTAAGGTGAGATCTGAAATCTTTCCAACTGTTTTGGCTTATACAGTATAAAAATGTGTACTTAACCAGATTCCCTTTTTTTATTTCAAAGCCCAAGTCATCAAGTATAAAATGTAATAATGATTAAAAACTATTAATAGCTTTATGCTATGCTTATAAATTCAGTGGCGCATTCTAATTCATTTTTAATCAAAAAGTAATAAATTGTATTAGTCTAAAATGATCACATTTGTTAATATATAACCAACAGTTACTAAAAAGATTTATTGTAATAAGTATAGTATAAGTCATTAAAAACACTCCAGATATTTTAAGGTCATTAGTTGGCTAAATTGAACTGATTATTCAATTATTAATAACATACTTAACATGCGTAGTAATATAAAGTATTTAAGAAGTAGTTTCTAATTCAATTTTTTTTATTTTATTTTATATGTGTAAAGGCCTGAAAACATTTCTCCTTCCACATTGTTTTGATCAATTTATTCATAACCATTTTTGCTTTGAGCAAGCATTTGAATAACTCAAGCATCGGAGTGCATCTCAAACTGTTTTTGTTCTTCTTGTTTCTCACACTTAGCTGCTCTTCCTGTAGTTTGTGCAATTTGAATGACTTCTCTTTTGCCAAGTTGAGGTCATAACCAGCAATGCAGTCACTCACCACAAAAAGTTTGTGCTCTCTGCGAGCTATGTAATCTGCATCTGTCCACCTTCCAGCTGTGTCCTCATGCACCTCTCTCTGTGATGAGTCATGCTCACTTTGCTCATTGTGACGCAGCTTTGAAAGAACGGGTTTCTCATACCTCTCTAGGTTTCTCAGTTTCCGTGTATAGTATAGTCCATTGGCAAGACAGGTCAAGAGATATGGTATAATGTTAGCAGTTTGACTGTTATCATGTTTTGTATGTGGTGTTCTGATTAGATTTTTCCAAAAAATTGTGAAACCCGAGAGGCATAGACGCTCCCACCCTCATTTTATGACTGACAGGCACAATAGCCACACCCCCATCACTGGGAGTAGTAGGCACAGAAACTATATGTCCTTCATTGGGACTGACGGGCCCACAAGCCACACCCCTTTACTGGGAGTGGCATGCACAGAAGCTAAGAGAAACCACGCCTCCTTGACAGGCACAGAGTTCACACCTAATTTACTGTGACTGACAGGCACAGAGGTTCTGCTTAATCTTTGCTTTCTCTGAGCTAGCATTTAATTCTGTCTAAGAAATTAGGTTAACTTGGACCACGGCACTTGATAAAGCTGTGTCTCAGTGCGTGTGTGTATGTGTGTGTTAGAGAAGCATGTCTGGTATGCACTCTGTTCTACCCCACACTCTGAGGGTCACTTCCCAGCATTTTGTGTCTCCAGGGACTCGTAGCCACGAGAACAAGTTTCTCACTTTTACCCGTCAGCTTTAACGAGTCTGTATACACAGCTGTGCCACTGGCCTGTCTGCCTCTCAGCCCACTTAGCTCTGTAAAATAATATACTGCCCACTTACTCAGCGCGGATTGCCTAGCGTCATATTTGGCTCAGTTTTTCTGCTTTTCAAAAAACAAGGACTAGTGGCTTTTCATACTATTGTACAGGTCAGTGAAGTGTTTGCCAGTATACGCAGAGCTGTGATGGATCTGAGTGAACCGACAGCAGCAGAACATGTCCTTATTTAGGGACGCAAAATAAACCTGCGCCCATTTCTTTATTTGAGCATTCCAGCACCATATCTTGACATTGACCTCTTCAAACTGGGCTATTTTTCTGAATACTTAAGTCATTCTTGTGATATGTTCATGTCAAAAAGGAAAGGAATGTTTTCTTAGAAAGGCTTACATCTCAGTTATTTAGAGGTCTGGCTTTGCCAAAAAATACATTATTTGAAGGCAAGTTGAGCGTTCGGAGCAAAGCTAAAGTGATCTTCAAAAATCAAACATATCTAGACTTATAGACTAGTAGATATGGCTTGAAAGGAACATTCTGGGCTTTTAAACTTCAGAAATGCAAACGGGACTTGTTTTCATTCAGAAAAATAATAAATTTTATTTGTCTTATGAATCTTTGGCACACGGTATGTTGGTAAAATGCTTCATTAACATTGATGCTCTTATTAATAGCATATGAAACTGCTTGTCCATGTAAAGACTATAAAAATAATAGCATAATCAGGCTTCAAAAATTTCATTGGAAGTGCACCAGTAATGACATATTTGGGGTGAGTTTTTCATTCCTTATTCTTTTTAAACGTTCAGGCTAAGCAGTATTAAATAATAATGGAAACGTTCAGGATAACTAGTAATAAAGACTATCTTGCTTTAATTGTGGATTCACTGGGCTACAAAATACTTTTTAAAAGAAAAATCGATTGCCAATCTGGACTGCTGAACCCCATGATTATGTTAGCTGCAATTCATAATGAAACACTGCTGTGTGTGTGCATGTGCGATCATGCCTGAGCATCATGGGTAATGCAGATTTTAAAGACAGCACAGCATTGCAAGGCCTTAGTGCAGAATTTGCCTAAATTAAGGCCTGTAACATGCTCCAAAGTTTTGGGACATGGGTCAGTGGGATTTGAAAATGCTCCTAATAGGGGAATGAAAGGATTTTAGGAATTTTAATATGTACAAGTAAAACAAGCACTAATGAATGCCCATGATTCCTTTTGTTCCTTTAAATGGAGCTGCGTTAATTAACATGCTCCTGCATTAAATTGTCGATAAACACATTTGTATTCAGTCATCATCCTTAATAACGGACGTTGTGATCGCTGGGCTCTGATGACAAAATCTTGTGTGAAATTGAAAATGCGTTAGTGTTCATGGCATGATCAATATCTGTGAATTCAAAATTAAAGGAACGGTCACTGATTTGCATTTAAAGGCATGCGAATGCTGGAGAGCTTCTGGAGAAGGAGGTTCGCATTGCCAACGTTCAGAAAATACAAAATAAAGAAAACACGCATAATATCGGTGTTGCACTGTACAACACAGCTTTAAAAGTATGTAAATCAACACGGTTTTGATGCATACAGGAAAAGCTGGTTTACATTTTAACACTGGCGAATGATGCCACATCTAGTCGCAGCCCATATTTGCTGCGGAAATTTTGCTTGCTCGAAGTTTCTAGAGGTACATTGGTACAAGTTTCTTCAGGCATACTGAAGTTGAACAAGTGCTATTGCTCTCATACTTGGCTGTGTGTGACTGACTGGAGGGCAGTCAGATTTTAGACATAACTTGACGAAGACTTCTGATTTTTAAACAAATATTCAAACAGTGAACCTGATGGGAGTTGAGGAGCCTATGATAATATGCCTAAAAGGGCCAGAAACTAACTACTAACGCTAATTTTTTTTAATCATTTTATTTTTTGTGCTTTCTTCTTTACCAACACTGTCATTTAACCAGAATGGCTCCATGGAAAATACCTTTTCAGCATCTGAGCTGTTTGGTAGAATGAATAGCGAGACGGGCGTTCGAGTTTCAACTCTGCTGCACTGCTGCTACTCGAAGATATATTGCATGTAGTCAAGTGTGTTACAAGAGACACTCATTTATCAGGACCAAAGGAAATGAATGTTCTTAATGAAGTACAAACACAGCATGCGGTTTAACATCAATGCAGGGATTTTTTACACATTTTTATAGGGCCTTGCTTAGTTTACAGTAATTTTATTTTGCTATGAAGCTTTTGGGGCATTGTTAGGAAAAAAAATGTCGAAGACTGGGGGAAATATTTGAGATATAAACGCAAGGGATCCAGTCAGGAGCTTAAAAAAAAGTCAGTTAATTTTGTTGCACTTTATGTGGCGAGGACGCTTAATAGTCCTTAGCTAATATCACTAATATCAGGCCATTAATTCAGTCTTGATACAATAGCAGACATAATATTTCTATATATATATTGGTCCTAATGGTCTGAGCTACTGTATATTAATATTGTTAAGGTTTTTGGGGTCTTAGGAAATCTGCCTGGTTGAAGGTCAAGAATATAAATCAAGGTTTCACGACTCAGAAGGTGCAAGTAAGTTTCAAGACAAGACATGAATTCCGACATTTGTTTAATTTGCTTAATGCAATTATTTGTCATGCAAAAACGTTTAGGTATTAAAAGATGCGGCCATCTCACGTTCGTATTTTTGCAAATAAAAGCAAATGCAACTCTGGACCAAGATCAAATTAAATGCAAATTGGATTGTAATTTTCGTAACTAAGCAATAACCAATTTCATAATTTCAGTTTTTTGGATATTTTGGTTTGAGTCTGGAAGCATATATCATTCCTGATGTTCAGCTGGCTAGAAGTGCTGACGTATGACATGAACGTGGTTGTTATAGTAACACAGTAACACATTGCTGTTTTATTATTTTTCCATAACAGCACATCCCAAAATGTTTTTGGTTCACAAAACGATTCACTTATACCACACCAATATAGAAACTGTTATTTTTCATTTATTAAAGAACTTATTTAAAATCAGTTTATAGTTACAAGTTCCTGTTATGATTTAAGTTATAGCTGGTACAAACAGCCATTTCCTCACCAGCCTCAAATGTATTTTTTTTTTTGTCTCCCATGAATTTATATGAGCTAATCTCAAAACACATATAAAACATATCTTGTCATGTGACTGAGAACCTGGAATGATTTCCCATTAAGGTAACTTGCAATGATTGGATGAGCAAAAGAGCATTTAAAAGCATTAGGGAACTGGACTGTGGTGTGGGGTTGTTCTCTCTGTATGCCTGAAGTGCTACATGATCTCTCCTCTCCACCGATCCCTAACGAGGGTTTGACCTCGGGCCGTGCGAGTGTGATCCAAGCACCAGGAGCCTACGGTGAATTATTGATATCTGAACAGTCAGGGCTTCAGGGCCGCCAGCTGGCAAATCACATGCAGGCTTTCTGCCCACCTTCCTTCCATCTCATTGGTCCAGTTGGTTCGATACGGCTGTTCTGCCACTAAGGAGGCATCATCTTTTCTGCCTGCTGTCCTTTATTGTCACGTTTTATCTGCGTTCAAAAGCATGCAGCGGGAAAAACAATGTGGGTTGCAAATAGCTTTGCCTGTTTCAGGTTTAATAAATTTTTGTTCCTTCTCACAGTGTTTTCCCTTTTCTGGTTTGCTGCATTGCTCTCTTTTGTTCTGTTATTTTTCTACACCTCTCTTGCACTGTAGAGGAAGTGTACAGGCAGTCTGGTTACAGTATTTAGAGCTCCCTCTGTTGTCTGACAGCAGAATTACTTATCAGTGCCAGCGTTTTTTTTCTCCCTTTGTTTAGTATATTTATTGACTGTTTAACTTAATAGCAAGGTACAAATATACAAAGATATAAATCAAATATTTGAAGCGTAGAAAGTTTTTTTTTTCTTCCCTATTTCAGTACTCTTTCTCACAGTTACCACTCTGGTTCTTATCTTGTTTAAGTGAGGGGAAAGTTTAACATTTTCTGGCTGAAATATGTCATGTTTTATGTAAAGGTAGAAAGTATCATATTCAATCAAGTTGGAAAAACTAAATGCCTGAGAAATCTTGGTCACTTTTTATTTCTTATTTCTCAGTAGTCACCAATTTGGAAGCTACTAAATATATGTATGTATAAATAAGCATAATTGCTACATTCCTATTGGTTAGGTTGTAATAAAATAGATTAATAAGTAGGGGTGTAACGGTACACAAAATCCCCGTTTTGGTACGTACTTCGGTATTTAAGTCACGGTTCGGCAGAATTTCGGTACGGTTAAGAGGAAGAAATGTCGTTTTTTATTAACGCAGTTTATCATCCTTAACCTTTGTGAATATCAATATTCGAACAGTTTCATTTTTAAAACAATTTTAAATAAAATGCCTGTTTGGTTAAATAATGTATAAAATAAAATGTTATAATATTTCATTAAAATAAAATAGAATAAATAAAATTAATGCAGTACACTTTCTGTTATATTGATTAAATAGAGTAATTAATGAAATTGGCACAGATTAAATGTATTAAATAAAATTAAATAAATGGAAAAATAAAATTAAATAGTTTACATGTGTAAGACCCCATTTGGGTAATACAGATGTGTGTGTTTTTTATACACGTGCATTCGGTATTGCACGTGTACCAAACCGAGAGCTCTGTACCGAAAACTTTTGGTACCAATATGTGTACCATTTACACCCCTAGTTTCCCTGAATTATGTTTTCATTCAGTTGTCATTTACATTAACGCCTTTTTTTCATAAAGCTTTTACTTAAATATGAAAAAAGCCTGCCAGTGTAAGCATTCAGTGCTGATGCATAAAATGCATTTACATTTATGTCGTTTGTCAGGCACTCAGTTCCAGACCAACCTACAGTCTCTCAGTTGGTTAAGGGCCTTGCTCAAGGGCCCAGCAGTGGAAATTGAGCTACCACTCCCCTACAGTGCAAGAGCATTGAAATCTTTCTGTCAATAATACCTTCATTTAGGGGCTTGTTAAAATAATGAATTGGTTTCTAGCATTACCTGGAAGACAGATATGGACTCAGGTGGAAGAGGTTTAACTCATTATCTGGGCACTGGTTCAAAAGGAAATCATGAAGCTTCTGTGCCTGTTGATTTCTAAAATCTGATTAGTCAGAAATAGTTGATAAATGATCTATACTGGCAGCTTTGAGAGTAGTGCTGGCTGCAATGATTACTTTTGCATGCATATTCTGATATGTCTAATAAGGCACATGTACGATGGATGTTTTTCATAAACTGATTCGTCTCTTATATGTTAAGGAGATTTTTTACAGGGTCTCTAGTGTCTAGTGTTTTTATGGCATTCGGAAGTGTTGCAAGTTCGTGCAGGTTTATTGGCATGATGTGTATAATAATATAATACTGTAAATCAATTTGAAAAATATCACTGACATTTGTTCTTTTAATACATTTCATGCGCACACACATACAACCTGAGCGATTTATCTGGAATGTGGAAACAAATCAGTTATTCTGTCATTTCTCATGATAAATTCATCATTGATAAATAATTTTTGGAAGAATGGGCAGAATCATAATGAAACCTACAATATTGACAAAAGCATTGGAAAACTCACTTATCAGCCTTATGTGCTTATTTTACAAACAATTTAATAGGATGTACTTGGATGCAAGTTAATTGTGTTCCCTTCACTTGAACTAGGAGACCCAAACCTGTTCCAGCGTGAGTTGGACTGGAGGATCTTAAGGGGTCTGCTATAGAGGTCTCACCTCATTCCTACCGAACATTTTAGGGATGAATTGGAACATTGACTGGACCTCAAGCCTCAGTACCTGACATTACCATGGCTAAATGAGCACAGATGTCCACAAGCAAACTGGGACTAAGCATCAATGTGGCTAGTCCAGTATGTCGGGCTCTGTTTTTTCCCTAAATGGTCATCCCAGACAGGAAGTACAAGCCAGTGAAGGAGAACAGCTCATATGCTAAAAGTACCCTGACTGCTGGGGTTTCCCCTTATTTGTCACCACATTGTGTGCATGTGCTAATGCCCCTCAGCACTGATCGGCACTCACACCTTTGTCAGGAATGACTTCGGTGTACAGCCAGTTTATCTGAAATTAGAATGAGTCATGGCCCAAATGTTGGAACACACTAACCATAATTATGCTCACAAAACTTCACCAAATGTCACTGAGGAATGAATTAATTAAATCCCAGAACCCTGCCAGGAACCTCTCTGAAGAGACCGTACTGATTCTCAGACTTAATATGGACCAGAACTTACTTTCGCCTCTGCATTTTTCAGAACCCTAAAAAGTCTGACACAAGCACTAGATAGGATTGCAGCTGCATTTGGCCTCGATTCTAAGTTGTGTGAAAACATGAAACAGCCTGTTAAACTATAGACTTTCCACTAATATACCTGTCCTTATGTATGTAAGTATTTGGCTTGGAATCTTTTAGACGGGAAGAATCATTTATTGTGTTCTCACATTTTGACAAAACCAGGAAGTTGAAGTTTTTCTAATGCTTTGAGAGCAAAGGTAACAAATCATTGAATAATCTGTAAGCCAGGAAAACACACGCACACACAGACACACAAACACACAATCACGTAGACTTAACAGACTAGATGACTAAGAGTTTCAGTCCCACTGTGCACTATCAAACGGAAGCATGCACTGATTCACAATCTGCCAATACTCTAAAATACACACACACACACACACACACACACACACACACACACACACACACACACACACACACACAATTGGAAAAAAGGCCCAAGTTTTCCATTTTATATGTATATTATATGTACAAAGTATTGAGACACCTGACTTTGCCAGCCACATGTGATTTTTTCACCAAACCGTCACCACGGAGTTGGAGACACGCAATTGTATAGGATGTCTTTGAATTTCTTCACATGAACTAGGAGACCCAAACCTGTTCCAACAATCCCTGTGCACAAAGCCAACTGCATCAAGATATGGTTCACATAGGTTGAAGAGAAAGCTATTGAGAGACCTGCTGTAGAGCTCTGACTTAAACCCTATAGAACAGTGGTCCCCAACCCCCAGGCCGGTCTGTGGGTCAATGGTACCGGGCCGCACAGAAAGAATACATACCGTATTTTTCGGACTATAAGCCGCTACCTTTTTCCCACGTTTTGAACCCCGCGGCTTAAACAACGAAGCGGCTTATTTATGGATTTTTCCTGGGTTTTTCCCGGTTTCACAAACTTCAAGCCAAAAAACTGAGCGACATAACATTAGACCAATGAAATTTCCGAACGGAAACGAAAAACGCACCTCACCTGTGTTCTGAGCTGCACGGCTTCGGGAGAAAAACGTTTTTTTTAAACGCACGACGATGCCGAAAGATGAACTCCAGAGAGAAATAGTTGTGAAAGGAAGGAGGAAGACAGTGAACAATGACTTTCTTGGTAGGCTACTGTTTAGATACAAGCCGTTGTAACGCGTTGAGTCTGGGTGAAGGGAGAGCGCGCTAACTCCAGTTGCAACAGAAATCATATAAGCACAGACAGGTTTCCAAAACTCATGCTTTTTTATTTTTCTTGGCAACAGCGTTACGGGTTAGTCAAAGAAACTTAGAAATGAGCATCAGAAAATAATAAGGACATATCGCTCAGTCTTGCACACATGCAGTAATACCGGAAAAAATGCGGCGGCAGGCTATTCCCAAAATGCCGCTCTGCTCTTAAAGGAACCACAACATATTTCACCCGTTACACCGTGTAACAGTCACTGTCTTTCTTTAAAGCCTGTGTAAAGTTCATTAGTTTCAGTGTAGACACCTGCGGCTTATAGACAGGAGCGGCTTATTTATGTTCAAAATAAAAATCTTTGTTAAATTTAGTGGGTGCGGCTTATATATGGGTGCGCTTTATAGTCCGGAAATTACGGTAACTTACATTATTTTCGTTTTATTTATTATCTGATTCTGTTTTATTTTGGAAAATTACCAGATTCTCTCCACCACATCTGTCTATGACTCACTCTTGATGCATGTCATGATGCCTCGGTCACATGTCTTACCTCCATCCGCTACCTTCTTAAAGGGGCTGCTCCGGCAGCTAACACATAATACATTACCGCTAAATTCAAACACCCAAGCTAGCAAAATGAACAAAAAACAACACAGTGGCTTCACGTTTATTATTATATTTAGAAAATACCAGTTTTTATGGTCGTATCATTTTATTTTGTTGTATTTTCCGCCACACCTTAAAGGCCGGTCTGTAAAAATATTGTCTGACATTAATCTGGTCCGAGGTTAGGGACCACTGATATAGAACTCCTTCGGGAATAATTGTTATGCTGACTGCACCCCAAACCTCCTTAACCTACATCAGTACTTGACTTTTCTAATGCCCATGTGGCTCAATAAACCCAAATCTCCACAAATATATCACAAGCGCACTCCAAAATCTAATGGAACATCTTCCAAGAAGTGTGGAGATTAATATAACAGCAAATGGAGACTGAAAGTGGGGTGGATTTTCAAAAAGTACATACAAATCTTATAGTTAGGTGTCTACAAACGTTTGTCCATATAGTGTACATAGTTCAAGTTAGTAATCTGGCTACTGAGGGTGTGTGGTAAAAAAAAAAAAAAAAAATAGCATCCAAAGGTGACAAAGCCTAAATCAAATAAATTCTCAATGCTTGAAGACATTTTAAGAGTATTTCACAACTCTCGTTTGCATGCAAGATAAACTTCCTAGCCGAAAATCCAGGGATAAGAATAGAATTGAAAGAGTAAACACAAGTGTGTGTTTGGCTTAAATGGTATAAGTGAGTAAAAAAAAAACCTTTTCATAAGATTTATTTCAATGCTGCTGGTATTGGAATTCTGTTGAATATCGAATGCATTTACACGTCGATATGTTTTGTGCTCCTTGAAACCAACTTTAGTGTGGAAATATTAAGTTTTAGAAGAATGCAGTCTTAGAATTTTGAAGCAGAATTGAGTAAATGAAAATTGCAGAAAAAGGCTTCCCCCCCCCCCCCTTCAATTCAACTCGCAGTTCATGAAAAGACATAGATGAAATGCTGATCAGCAAATCAAAAAATAGTTTCATATGGATTAATATGGACCTATAAATGGATTCGAAAGAAAGTTAACTATTTTTGCATTGCTGCCTTACTGCCATCTCTTCTTTGATTCCAGAATTACTTTTGTTCTTTGTTTTGTTGCCTTTAAAAAAAAAAGGCAACAAAAGGCAACTTTTTTTTTTTTACATTTGGTCACTTTATCAAATTATATACTCTTGCTACTGTTTTCAAAATATTGCGATTAAATATGTACCCAAATGCTTTGCAATCAGACGAAGCACAAAAAAAAAAACTTCAATTATCGAAGTGTATAAATTGAATCAAACATTAGATTACCATTGCCTCTCTAGATTTTAATCTAATTTGTCCCTGCTTTGGAACATCTGGATTAGATTAATTTGACTGTATGACACTGTATTATTTCTGTGCCATGTATAAATGTGTTCTTGATTACCTATTATAAAGTTAAGTTTAAATTTGATTGACACCCACGGATGGTAATGATCAGGTCAAACTCCGATTTGTCTGTGTTCGGGTTACGATTCAAAACCTGGTGCAGTGGTTTCGGGTCGGGTTCAGACTCGGCATTTTCCGACTAGAGCCAGGATGCATTTAGATTCTGTAGACCGATTAAAGTTCTAGTTCGGAGAAGACAGGGAGGTTTTCACTTTTTGTTTTTGCACGTCAAGGCCGTGGAATCTGAACTGGCTGACTTTTCCCAGCAGCTGCTGCTCCGTTTTGATCCAAAGATTACACAACGCTGAGAAAGACTTGGCCAGTACATTTCTCCTGAACTGTGTCGGGACAGAAGAACCACAAACTCGTCATACGCTTCCTCGTTTTTTTCCTTGTAAACCAAGCTTTATAATACTAATAATATACAAGTGTTAATATTCTCTCTCTCTTTCTGTCTCTCTCTCCCCCCTCCCTGCTTTGCTCCCAGGCGCTGGATGGTAGTGTATATGAACATGTGAAGGATTATTTGATGTCTTTTTGCCGGACAGAGTTGGAAGCATTCCAGGCCGTCCACAACACGTTCCAGTTCCTGCTGGACAAGTCCAGTCGAGTGAGTCTCTCTAAATCTTTCTTTCCCTCTTTCACACACACACACACACACACACACACACACCTCCTTGGAGTATCATCACCTAATCGTTCTGTGTTTCCCTATACTGTACTCCTTTCATTCTCAGACATAGCTATATGTTGCCAGTGTACCATTACCTGCTCTCCCATGAAGCAATTCCCTTTGCTGTGTGCTCACACTCACACGCACACACATACCGTGTGTATAAATCCACAGGAGTTCTTGTCTGCACTCAGAAATATATCTGCAGGCTAACCTGCTGTCTCTAGGGCTCCTTATGTTACATACTATAGCTCTTTGTGGGTGTGGGTGTGGGTGGGGTGTTGATGAGTGTTCAATATCATCAAGCACTTTGCAGGTATGTGTGTGTACTGTAGTGAATTTCAGCTACTGCATGATTCTAGAATAAATACAAATCTTTTTTTCTGGCTTAGGCTCGGCTCGTTTTGTAACAGTATGTGCATTTGTGCTCTTACTCAGACACAAGCACACAGACACCTGCAGTAGGCTGGCATCAGTGTTAATAACAGGAATAAGAGAGCCTAAAGATAACAGCTAGTTTTGCTCTTGAGTCCTGTCTTTGGATGCTTTGTTCAGCTTCCGGATTTAAACTCACAGGATTTAATGTTCAGACAGTAGGACATTTATTTATTAACTGCGTCAGAATTAGAATCACCTTTATTGGCAAGAATCATGGATTGCATGTTCAAGGAAATTGGTCATGGTGTGCTAGTGCTATAAAATAATATAAAAACAAATATATATATATATATATATATATATATATTATATAT
>JAAIIK010000101.1:6654219-6674374 GCA_014706435.1 Silurus glanis | reverse complement strand
ACACACACACACACACATACACACACACACATATATATATATATATATATATATATATATCACACTATATTGCCAAAATTACTCACCTGGGTCACCTGACCTGTATATATACTGTATTTATATAAACTTGAAACGTATTAACTTTGCTATGTTTTCACAAGGATGGTTTTAATTGCCAGATGTGTGCACCATTTCATTTTTTGTGTGCACCATATATAGGTAGTCCCCAAATTCCGATGATGATATTTAAAAAAAATTCTTTCAATAACGTTGGGGCACCTCCAAGATATATGCATTTCCCACCTTGTGAGATGACTTAATCTCCCAGTGGAGTTCAGCTGTCTCGATGTTAGAGCGTGTATTTTTTTCTGTGTTTTCTTGTTGCTTCAAAGCCCAATTTTAGCTCTTGTCTCACTTCATTTGTGTCATTTGTGTGTTTTCTGTGTCGCCAGACACTGAAAAAGAGCGCGTCCGGCTCCACCTTCTACTTGCAAACCGGCGCTCGTCCCTAAGTGAGAGAGAGTCAGAGTCAGAGTGTGTGCGTGTGTGTTTGTGTGTGTGTGTGTGTATGTTTATATATGAGTGGTAACTCAGTGGTTAAGATGAACTTCTAATATCGGAAGCTCATGAGTTCAAATCCCAAAAACACCAAGCTGGCCCTTGGGCAAGGCCCTTAATCATTAATCATAGTAATTGATCACTTGTTAATATGGAACATTTGAACTTTTTGTCGTTTTGAAATAAATAAATATTCTGTTAATTTGATTTGAATTGAAAAAGTCAAACATTGCTCTTTTAACCGTAATGCACACAAAAGCACACACACTTTAACTGTTGTTGTTTTTTTTAATCCAGGTGGGGCAGGACTTCAATCAGCAGCTGTTCCTGCAGGAGAACCCCATTTTCCACAAAACACAGGACTTTCAGTTCCAGCCGTGTGACAGTGACGCAGTAAGTACATCGTATGATGTAGTGTAGATGAGCTTCTACTTCTGAAACAGTGCTTTGTCCAGTAGTATCTGGGCTTGTGGTCCTTATCTGTTGATGGACAGTGTTGAGGGGGGGGGGGGGGGGCTGAAATTTATGGCAAATGAGCTAAATGAGCACTGGGTATCACGTCAACACACACATTCTCTACACATGCTTTCATACCTAAGGGGCAGCTTAAAGTCACCTTCCAACATATTTTGAGAACATGGAAGAAAAACAGAAAACCTGAAGGAAACCAATAAAGGCTGGATGAGACTAACCGAAGCTCCAGAACAGGATCAGCCTTTTGGAGAGCAACAAATAGTGAAAATGAAAAAGGGTTCCTTTTGCGTTTTCTGAAAGCAGATATACCTTTGCAATGCTTTTTTAGTTTTATCTCTTTCTCACCCATGAGTATCACACCTATATACCTCAGCATCATGCCACACCTTAGGCAAAAAAAAACTCATCTCTCTGACACACACACACACACAGTCAGCAGTCTCATCTTCACTGTCTATATTTACCCTATGCAGACACCTCCGGATGTGTCGGAAACACTCGCGTGACTAAATAGCGACAGCTATGATTAAACCCTCTCTCTCCCGCTCTCTCTCTTTCCCTCTTTATCTCCTTCTTTCTATATATATAACTCTCATTAAATAAAGCTTGTTTGTCCTCATGCTATTTTTTCCTGGAAATATACTCATCCACATGATATTACAGTTACTTTTTTCATCTTTCTCATAGATCCACTTCATTATTCTCTCCATCTTTCTTTTCTTGTGTCTTTTTCTGCATTTCTATATTCTTTTTGTTCCTTCTCACTCACTTCCCTTTCACAGGAATGCCATCTTTCTCTCTCCCTCTCTCTCTCTTTTTCTCTCTCTCACTCCCTCTCTCTCTCTCTCTCTCTCTCTCTCTCTCTCTCCCATATTTCTTATTGTTTCTTATTTCTCTCCCTTTGTCTCTTTGTCCTGTCCTGTTTGTTATATTTGTCTCAGGCTGCATAAGTGTTCCTCTGTAGATTTCTTCATCTATCCTTCAATCTCTCCGTCACAACGGCGATTTTCATCTTCTCCCACCCACGTCAACACTGTCGGATTTTTAACTTTGACAATCAAATCTTTTCTGATCTTTCGCTTTTTTTCTTTTCTGCTTTGCACTAAGGCTTATATGTTTGTTGCAGGGCTTTTCTGCTACTAGAATTTATCCTGACTAAATTGTACCATCTGATAACTTGTTAACTTTTGACACTGACTTCCGGCCACTAACTTTCTCTTTTCCTTCTTTCTCTTTTAACTGTGTTTCCCTGTGCTGCCTCTTTGTGTATGTGTGTGTGCGGATTCCTCACTCAGACTCTAAACTCCGTGCAGCAGTTGGTGGACATTGAGCCATCGGCAGTCAGTGTGATGAGAATGACCTTGGCCCAGGTAGAGAGATGCGTTGCTAACGAGCTCCCATCATGCAACTGTATACTGTACTGCAAGAACATGCACTCGTGCACACAAAATTAGAAAAGCTCCAATCACACAGAAAAAAAAACTTGCTGCAGCATAACCCTTACTTATGCAGGACAACCATGAACATAATGAAAAGACATAATGGAATGTCAGTTCAGTAGACCAAGAAATGTACCAAAAAACATTTTTTAACAATATGTACAAAAAAAATAGAAAGGACTTAAATTTAAACATAAACATTTTCGATTTCACACGGCAGGCAAACGTCATTGCAAAGACACCATTTTGCTCTTTTAATGAAAACCATCCAAAAATTGCATATTTATTAAGGCAAAAATGTAAAACTGCACAAGATGTGCTATTCTTTTAAAGATGCCTTTCTCAGTAAAACTTGCACATTTTTTGTACATGGTCAATAAAACAGGACCAGGACCAATGATTTACCAAAAGCCATCGTTTTTAATTCTATCACCCACACACAGAATACACCTCTACAGCACACCTGCTATCCCATTATTGACTTAATACATGAATACAGGTAGTCCCCCCGACATGCAATGGAAATGCCGCAGCTGCGTAAAATTCCACCCTCCACTAAATTGGTCTGTTTTGTTAAATTATGTACTGTAATTGGTTAAATTATCAACCAATTACAGTATACTACCCCATACTGATCACCATTCTTAAAGACTACTCGGTAGTCTAGGCCATGTCTCGATTTACGATATTTTCAAGTTATGATGGACTCATTGGAACACATTTCCATCGCATGTCGGGCGACTACCTGTATTCATGTATTAAGTCAATAATGGGATAGAGGTGTATTCTGTGTGTGGGTGATGGAATTAAAAACCAATGGCTGACATTATTGCCTTAATAAATATGCAATTTTTGGATTGTTTTCATTGAAAGAGCCAAATGGTGTCTTTGCAAATAGATTGATTCCGCATTTGCAGTGTGAATTACAAAGTCCTATCAGCAAATGTGGTTAAAACCAGGGATTATATTATCTCAATTCTGACTGGTTCAGCCAAACAACAAAAACTATACCACCAATTTCAGTATTGAGAACCTGATCAAGAACACAGCTTAGTTATCTCATAACATACTCTTATAATCATGATGTAATATTGCTACTCATTACACACTCGCAGCACTGATTCCGACAGCATTTCAGAAGATCCTGCGAGAATGAATATATTCATATGCACTGTTATATTATTAACTAAATATACACTTTTGTGATATATAGATAGACAGACAGACAGACAGACAGACTAAAGAAGTTGTTCGGTATATAATAAAATATCATCAATATCCAGAATATGGACAAAAGTTTGTGGACACATCACCATACGATTTGTGCTCTTTCAAATGGAACGTCCCATTCCATTTAGTCCCCATTTGCTATAATAATAACCTCCACTCTTCTAAGATGATGTTCCACTGGATTTTGAAGTGTGCTTCTGAAGATTTCTGCTCATTCATTAAAGTCAGTTACTGAAGTAGGGTAGAGTAGAAATTTTGATAAATTTAGTACTGAGGAAATGTAATTTTATACAATATTCTTTAGATGTAATAAGACTTTATTTAAAAAAAAAAAAAAAGTTATAATAATGAAATAAAAACATTCAGATGTCCAGAAGAACTTCTTCAAGATGCTTAGAAAGACTGAGCAGCCAATTTCTTTATAAAGCTGTGCATCGAGACTACTGGTACAGTTTTAAAGGCAACAGCTTGTCATACCGGATATTGACATTATGCAGTCTACTGTGGTTTAGAGAAAAATTTGAATGTTATTTAATTATTTTAAAGGCAGCATTTTTTTTTTCTTCTGCTCAGGTCTGTATTTATTGTATACAGTCAGATTTTTTTTTTTTTTTTTTTTTTTTTTTTTTTTTTTTTAAAGCAGTTAAATCTGGGAAACTAATGAGATCCTAAATCTTGATGTGAGTGTTTAATAAAGCCTGTTAGATAAAAGACACATAAATAGAGTTTGCATTATCTATAACATAAATATGGGGTGTGCTACAAGTGCCTAATTAGAGTGATAACAAGTGCAGCCATTTTTGATTAGATTATGTCTAAATTATTCTGATAAAATAGTCGTTCTAATGCTTCTCGATTTAAAGTGTATTCACGGCTGTATGTAAATGCCCAAAGCTAATGTGGATGTCTCTGTAATCACTGGAGAAATCATTAGTACGATGTCACTCCAAAATGTGCTTTTCTGGTTGAGGTTAATCAGAAATCCTACATAGGCAGCCACCAAGAAAAACACAGCAGGAAAAAAAATAATTGTTTAAAGTGTTTGTCTTTAGCACTATCTGATGTAGTCAGCACTTTTCGCTTCCTGCATCCCGTGACTGATGTTGGCTTTCTGCTGTTCAATTGTTCAATGCAGTTTGCATTGATCCTCATCCAGACAAAGACATTTAATAGCTCACCGTTTAGAATGCACGCTTACATACACACCTTAACAGGAAGTCTTATCGAAGCAACGCCTTGCATATAGTGTGACTTTATCATTCGTGCATTTATGATCTCAGCCTGAGTGTGAGGTTTCTGATGATCTGCACTTAATGTATTATTGTCTGAAGCATGTGGAGGGGAAAGGAGTTTAAACATCCTGCATGAAGTGTTTGAACATCCTATTCCACATTTAGTCCCCATTTGCTGTTATAATAACTTCCACTCTTCTGGGAAGATCTTCCACTAGATTTTAGAGTGTGCTTGTGGAGGTTTGTGTTGTTCAATAACAAGGGTGTTAGTAGATTTAGATACTGATATAGGATGAGGAGGGCTGGGGTGCAGTCAGCGATCCAGTGTATCCCAAAGTTGTTCAGTAGAAAACAGAGTATGTAGTTTACATCAATTATATAATGTTTATACAGTATTGAGTATATAGTATAGTTTATATATACAGTATACAGATGGCAGCAAGTCCAGAAGCGCTCCTCGAACCAATGCTGTTCAATTTTTGTTTTTAATCTTCATGCCAGTGCTGTTTAGTTCCCAAAGTTGCTTCTTTGTACATTTTTTACTGCCAACACTGTTTGCACTGCCTATATGTTCATTGTTTAATCTTCATTGCTACAGTTGCACTCACAGTATTTATGTTTAATGTATACCGTATTTTTCGGACTTTAAGCCGCAACTTTTTTCCTACGCTTTGAACCCCGCGGCTTAAACAACGAAGCGGCTAATTTATGAATTTTTCCTGGGTTTTTCCCCGGTTTCACAAACTTCAAGCCAAAAAACTGAACCCCATAACATTAGACCAATGAAATTTCCGAACGGAAACGAAAAAACACCTCACCTGTGTTCTGAGCTGCACGGCATCGGGAGAAAAAACTTTTTTTTTTAACGCACGACGATGCCAAAAGATAAACTCCCGAGAGAAATAGTTGTGAAAGGAAGGAGGAAGACAGTGAACAATGACTTACTTGGTTGGCTACTGTTTAGATACAAGCCGTTGTAACGCGTTGAGTCTGGGTGAAGGGAGAGCTCGCTAACTCCAGTTGCAACAGAAATCATATAAGCACAGACAGGTTTCCAAAACTCGTGCTTTTTTATTTTTCTTGGCAACAGCGTTAAGGGTTAGTCAAAGAAACTTAGAAATCAGCATCAGAAAATAATAAGGACATAATCCTCGTCTTGCACACATGCTGTAATAGCGGAAAAATGCAGTGGAATGCTATTCCCAAAATACCGCTCTGCTCCTAAAGGAAGCGCAACATATTTCACCCGTTACACCGTGTGTAACGTGTCTTTCGTTAAAGCCTGTGTAAAGTACATTAGTGTAGACACTGCGGCTTATAGACAGGCTTATTTATGTTAAAAATAAAAATATTTGTCAAATTCAGTGGGTGCGGCTTATATATGGGTGCGCTTTATAGTCTGGAAATTACGGTATTCAATATAGCCCTTAAAGCAACCTACAGTTATCTCATTTCTACAAATGAGCATTTCAGGGTTAAGGGCCTTAATTAAGGGTGCAACAGCTTAGTAGTGCTGGGATTCGAACATTTTGAACACTGAGCTTTCCCTATATTACTATTTTTATATAGCTTCTAGTAATGAAAACCTGCCTGCAAATTTTTTTGTTTGTTTTTTTTGTTTTTTTTTTTTGTTGTTTTTTTTTTGTCATTTTGCTCGGACAATAAAGATTTTTTTATTTTATTGTATATCATTATTTTTTCAGTGTACCATACAATTGGGGAAAAAAATCTGTACTACAATCAAATAAATGGCTCATAACCTTATTCACTATAAATAACAAATCAAAATTATATTTTAATATAATATAAAATCAATAATCACTTTGCATAAGTCTTAACAGACCAAGCTGCATGTAATAGGACGTTTGCTTGTGTTTTTTTATGAGTACTTGAAAATAAATGTATTTAAAGGTCGGTCTCGTGAGCAGTCTGGGGAAATGGGAGATAGTATAGACAGTATCTGGCATTTAACACTCTAAAATAGGCAGTTATTACTGACAATTTCTGTTCCCTGTGGTTTTAAAGAACTCTCAGACACCATAGATATTAACTTGGTATTGATTATGATCTGTCTTTCTGCATGTCTGTCTCCTTCATTCCTGCATGTTCTTTTGGTGCTTGTGGTTATTTGTTCAGTGGTTCAAAGAGGGAAAGGAATTTAAATATTGTGTAGGATCTGCTTCATTCAACGAATATATTCATATAGTTGGACAAAACATTTTTAGTTCATGTGCGTCAGCTAAAGGGTTTGTGTTTGTGTGTCTGTGCGTGTCATAGAGCCGGCAACTGGAGTCAGAAACAGGTACCACGGAGGAGCACAGCCTCAACAAGGAGGCCAGGAAATGGGCGACACGTGTAGCCCGAGAGCACAAAAACATCATTCATTATAAACGGGTAAGGCACGCATACACACACTCACAGTCCTGTCTAAGGTTTTATGTTACTTGAGTATACATGCATTATGTTATTGCCCACTATCATTATGGGGAATATTCTGTGTCAGAGCAAAAAGCCAATCACATCAATGTGTAAAATATTGCACTGTATTATACACACAAAAAAGTGATAGCCACTGGCTGATGACATGTCGCACTGAAAAGCAAATCCTTTGCTGCTCTTACTTTACTACTTCTCTAGGTAATAATGCTGAATAAAGAATAAAATGCAGACTTAATAAGACTATAATAAGTGAATGTTGTCCATTGAATTTTACATTTTGTTTAAAAAAAGGAAAAAAAAATTGTGATTTTGTATCGCAGATGAATTTTTATAGTGTTGCGCTTTCACCCGTGTGTTGCTGCAGAGCAAAACTGAAGTGCTTTTAATGTCCAAGGGCATTAATTGTATGGAGGTGAGATCAAATCAGAGAAGAGTCACTTTCCAGGAGGCATTATTGCTTCCTTTAGGTTCATATTGTCTCACGGCACTTGTAGAGTCACAGCTAGTATTGTCAGGACCGAGCGTTGGCCACGATGTCCCAACGTGGTTTAGTGCTTAAATACAATAGGGTAAAGTGGTGTGGTAGCTAGAAGGCTCAGAAGTACATTGTAATTTTTTTGCTCCAGTTAAGAAATTGTTTCCGTTTGAAGCACCACATCTACAGAGATAAATGCTGAGTGTGAGGCTGATGGGCAATGTGTATTGACCATCAGTGATGGGTTTGTAATTGCAGACGCTGGAGGAGTGCGAGAGACAAGGGACTCCTCCTACAGACCAGAGCCGTATTGACCTGGAATTCAAAATCGAGGAGGCCAGAGAGCACATTCGTAAAGCTGAGGTAAGGATTAGGGGGGTGTGTGTGCAACACAGAAAGACCAGAGTTACCTGTACATACTGTGCATATCTGATTGGTCTGATTTAAAAAAATCTGATGTCACTCGAAGAAATCTGAATACTAGCATTCTGATTTCAGTCAGATCGAATTATGGACTGTAAATGCAACACTCCAATAACATTTAGCCATGCTTGTAAAACCACGACAGTACAATAGAGCAAAATTTTTCAATTCAATTAATCTTTTTTAAAGCATTTTCAACAATGGACATTGTTCTATAATTCTTACAGTCTGTGAAGCTGCTTTAAGACAAAGTTAACTTATATTTAAATTTATAAGCCTGGGACAACTTGGGTGGCAAGAAAAAACTCCTTTAGATGGCTTGAGGACAAAACCTTGAGAGAAAAAAGGGAAGCCTTCCTCGTTTGGGTGACACCAAAAGTGATAATAAATCATTCAAATATCACAAACACCATAGAGTGAGGAATATACACCGATCAGGCATAACATTATAACATTATGATTGGTGAAGTAAATAACACTGATTATCTCTTCATCATGGCACCTGTGAGTTGGTGGGATTTATTAGGCAGCAAGTGAACATTTTGTCCTTAAAGTTGATGTTTTGGAAGCAGGAAAGATGGCCAAGTGTAAGGATTTGAGAGTTTGGCCCTTTGTCACCCATGACCGAGGTTCATTGATGCACATGGGGATCAAAAGCTGACCCGTGTGGTCCGATCCAGAAGCTGTTTTGGCCTCAAAAGGGGGAACAACACAATATTGCTATATACAGATATAAATATATAAAAGCTGCTCACCAGGAGTCTACCAACATTGAGATTTAATGTGATAAAGTCACTCTAATGTTGAAACAAAGCTGTAGGTCAACTAGCCAAATTGTTCTTGTACAATACAGACACCTGCCTTCAGGCAAATAGTTGTTAATACAAGAAGCATATAAACATATTAAATAGAATAGAATAGTAAGAAGAAAGTAAGAAATAAACCTGTCTGTTTACCTAAATTGATTCCTGTACGTTTTTTCCCCTTTCACACTGCACACTTTATTCTTTATTTTTCTAAACAATTTCTTAAACATTAAATAGTTAAATACACTAAATAGTGTCACTAAACAGTTCTAAAAACCAGAACTGCATGCTGAAGTTGTAGAAACAAAAAAGAAATGCAATACAATCAATTTAAATGATCAAAGTTGACCCATGTTTGGCTCCCCCTTCTGGCTCAAACTAAACCTTGCAGTCTGTCTCTGTTATTGAGTTCTAGCTGCTAATCGTCTGCATAATGTTGTATTATAGCCCGTAAGGTACTTACAATATTTATGTTCTCAAGCCGTTTCGCTGTGTTTAAAGGGATCATTCAAACGGAGCGCTTTCCATGAAGCAACCTGAAACGAACCGCTTTAACGTTTCTCATTCTTCAGCTAAAATAAGTTCTTGCTCTACCGATCTGCCATTAGTCTCTGATTAATATTTAATTGCTCCATTTGGAGCTAATGGATAAACTTTGGTAAGGAGAGGAATTAAAGAAAAAAGAAAAAGGTCAACGTGAGGAATTTTTTTTTAGCTTTGAGGGTTTTTTGGTGGTTGGTCATAAAAACAGGACAACGGCAGCATTTGTCAGTCGGGAGCTGAGAGGACTTAGATATAGCATTAAATATTAAAGAATGACGCTTCTTTTGAAAAATGGCGGCAGACTTTTCTTGGAAGGTTGTAAGGTTCGTGCGGGTCATGCTTTAGTAATAGTGATTTTAAATGACTTCCTGTGTGTCTGTATGTGAATCTGATATTCATTTTTTTAATCCATCATCCAGACGGTGAAGCTCAAAGCAGAGGCTCGCCTGGACCTGCTCAGACAGGTAGGCGTTTCCGTGGATACGTGGCTAAAGAGCGCAATGAACCAAGTGATGGAAGAGCTGGAGAATGAGCGCTGGGCATCGCTGCCCACCCACACTACCCACGATCCCTCGCTCCCAGTAAGCACTTTTCTATATAATTAATTGTACTGTATTTAAACATTGCAGCAGCTTTTTAATAACAGTTCCCTGTCACTGCTCACAACCATCCTATAATAACCTTGTGGGCAATCTTTCATGCTCACGAACCAGCACTTTGATAGTTTGCTGATATGAAGGTGAGACTAGCGTTCAGACAAAGGGGGCTGGCTTTACTTTCCACTTTTCCAGTGATTCATCATGCTTTCATAGCAGCGCTGAGCCGAAAGATCGTTAAAGATTGATGCCACAGGTGATGAGAGAAGAATGCCGCTCTTTAGAATCGACAGGCTGAATGATGAGAGCTTGCTTCATGATGTTTATGAGCTTTAGTAAGAAAACGTCAGTGATTTCCACACACATACTGCTGCCATCTACTGATTACATCGTAATCACTGGCGATGGTCAGGTGCCACATTTCATTACGATCTGCCGCTTACGTCACATCCTAAGGGCCACAAGTTCACACTTATCATACATATAGTATAATGAGTGCAGTGATGACTAGTGTGTATCTTTTTCAGTTTCGTCACTTCACAATTATCTGTCTCTAGACGCACTAATGTAAGAAAAAAGAAAGCGTGAGCGGAAATAAACTCGAAAACATGGATAGTGACTAACATGAATACATTCTCATAATCCTATCTGCCAACATTTTCCTTACTACTTTCATCAATTGCTTGACTGCGAGGATTTACAAACTGACTGTCTGCTTTTTTTTTTTTTTTGCTTTTTTTTAATGAGGACAGGAAAGTAAGCATAAGGTCAGATTTTAGTAGTGTTTCTTCTCTTGTCTTGGATCCTGTGCTCTTTCCTCAGGCTGTCCTTCCAATTCAATTAGCATTCACCTCACGTCCGCTTGCAGCACGTAGTGAAAGAGAGACAGACAGAGGCAGAGACGGAATAAATATAGCAGTGCAAATAAGGGCGAGACGGGGACAGGCAAGTGAGAAAAGACTTGTGCTAAAGGTGAATATTGCAGACACTGCAAAAGAAAAAGTCAGACAGATATAGTCATTTTATGGCTACTTTAAGCTTGTTCTATAAACATAGAATTCATGGTCATGGATCAGACAACGCATCGTGATAGTGAAGTGAATCGACACTTATAACTCGCTAGACAGCAATAAACCGTTTTGAAGTTTGGAATCCTCTGACCTGAGTTTTTAAGTTGGATGAGAAGCAGGTATTTAAGAAGTGCTTAAAAGAGAGTGGCGGCTCGTCTATAGGGGCTGGTAAAGCATTAGAATGAAAACGCACATTTTGGACATTTTGTTGAAGCCTGCCAACCCTGGTTTATGATATTAGCTCATTGCAATGATAGTTTGAGGCTATGCTATTAGTCATGTCCTCTTGCCCTCCAAAATCTATGGTCAAAAGGCTTAGAAAAAGGAAAAAAGTTGTATTCATTAGCAGCTATGAGTATCTCAATATGGAAGTCGAAAGAGGCCATGCATTATAATATTTTTTTAATTCTCATTTTCTAACGATCACAACTGAATTTTCTTCTCGATCTCGACATAGAGTTGTTTTCTCAGGATCACGACTTAATTTTCTCGACGTAACGAAAGTTGTTTTCTTGTTATCACCACTGTGTTTCACCACGGACCATTATTACTGATGCACCACCCACTAAACTCTGGAGCACTCTGGACAGGTAAACATGCTGCAGAATGGAAAAATTGAGGATCTGAGAGGAAACAGTGCGGGGCGAGGAGAAGATTCGTATGGAAGTTTTAAGCCACATTATAAAACAAAGTTTGCCTAATTTCACAATTCCGAATTGTTTATTTTTTCTTTTTTTCTTATTTTCTCTAGATATTTAGTATTGCTTTTTCATTGATTTAAATTTTAAAAAATAACCCGATTAATCAGAACAATCGGTAGAATTCTCGATAGCTAAAATAATGGATAGCTACAGCCCTGCTGAAAACACCACCACAGTGTGTACAGAAGGCCAAAACAGAGAAAATCTTTAGTTTGGGAACATTCCTCGGTATCTGAATGCCACATGTAAACAGTGGTCAAAATGCTGCTTGAATCTTCTGTTTCACAAACAGAACAAAAACGAGATCATTTTTCTCCACTTTGTTGGAATACATATCATTTGTATTACTACTTTAATTCCAAGTCTTTGCTACGGAATGATCACCGGTACATTGTTTCAGAATTAATTCTTTGAAAGGAAGCTTTTTTTCAACAGTGGTGCCCTTAAATCCCGTCTTTGCATATTCATTCTTTCACAAACCAGGTGGCACATGTATGTAAATCCTCTAAAGGACAAATGAGACTCCAGGAACATTCTAGTGTATCACAGGAAATCTATTGTTCTCCCAATGTTTCCACTTTACCAGGTCAACATTGGAGTATTTATTTAGTGTTATTCCAGCACAGATGCCCAGCGACTGCTTGTTTCACACACTGTTTCTTACTTCAGATCAATTTCTCCCCCAATCTCTCCCCAGTGTTTTTCCAAGCAGATATCTGCATTTTATGGTTTAGGTTCTCTGTGCAAGCATTACAAAAACCTCTCTGTTCTTGAAGTACCTGTCCTGTTCTGATCTTAATTCTTACTTATTTTTTTAGCTTTCTGATTTGATTAAATGTTTTGGTCAACAGGGGGTTGGGTCATGACCACCTGATCTCTTGTAGTCCAATCGAATGGCCAGTCAGGTGGGTGGGAATTGGACTGAAAAACTGTGTCCCAATGACAGATAAAGACGTGGCCTTGTTCTGTTGGACATTTTCACACAGATCTAAGCTTGTAGCTTTTCTGACAGCGGGTGTGCAAACAATCTAGAGACACCCTCTGCCAGGGTCATGTGAGAGTGTTTTCTAAATGAACTATGCTCCTGTGTTTTTTGTAGACCACTGTGGACTTGGACCGTGACGAAGGCGAGGAACTGGAGGAGAACATGGAGCAATTTGACGACAGCAGTTCTAGTCCTTCAGGAACACTGAGGAACTACCCACTTACCTGTAAAGTGCTTTACTCTTACAAGGTACCACAACACACACAAACACTCGTTTCTTTGTTGTTATTCTAGTGGGGTTTTATGTATCCTTTGTCAGTTCCTTCTCAATTTCAGCCTCGACTTAATCCTAGTTACTGTCATTACAAAACCATCGCTGATCAAATGAAGTTTGATAAACGACCCTCTGAGGGCTACATGACTGAGTCCCTGTAGATTGCAGGGCCAGAGGACACCCTAAAGGCATTTCATCCTTCTGACACAGTGTTTCTTCAAAGCAGAGAAAACGTTGGTCAAGCGGTTTGTAGGTGTACACAGTGAAAATCATCTTTGTTGTATGTGCGTCGCTTTATCTTTACATGACAGCAGATGTAAGGTCATTGCTTCATGCTGTTAGATACCTAGTGAGCAGCCTAGCTATTCTGAGTACCAGGTAGTTAGCTAATCAGCTCATGATCACAAAAACGATTCTGTGTAGACAGCGTATACAACTTCACAAACAGCTCATAAGTCTATTTCACATCGTTATACTTATTGACAGGAGAAAGTATATTCAGAAAAATCTGCTCGCTGCGTGCTGTAGGCAGCCATTCGTAGGTGTGACGCAAATGCAGCTGTGAGTCACGAGGAGTAGCCAACCTGAATTTGTTTAAAGTGGTATTAAATCACACAATGTTTTGAAGAGGTTTTCCAATATTAGCATTACGCTCTCACTCACACACATACTCTCTCTCTCTCTCTCTCTCTCTCTCTCTCTCTCTCTCTCTCTCTCTTTTTTTTCTTACTTTTGCTCTCTCTCAGGCTTCACAGCCAGACGAGCTGACCATCGATGAGCATGAGGTGCTCGAGGTCATAGAGGATGGAGACATGGAGGACTGGGTCAAAGTAAACACTCTTCATTTTTAAACATGTACCATAGCACAATCCATTCCATGCCCTTTTTTTTGGTCATACGTGTTTTAAATTGTTGCTATTGATGGTAACTACCAGCAATCAACTGCTCCCTTTGGGATTAAATAAATTAGCAGGTGAAGCACAACATGGGGAATTGATATAGGAAAATAATCAATGACATGGTGGTGTGAGGTGCAGTTGTTCTGATCTTATCACTGGCTTTTTTTTTTTTTTGGAAATTACACAAAGTCACCATAATTCATTAAACACTTTTAATGAACTTTACTGTTTTGTAAATCTCAACCTACACAAGCCTATTAAATTAGCTGTATAGAAATCTCAGTCAGATTGAGAATATGGACATGTAATATGAAATGTATACGTATATAAAACACTACTGTTTGAACTACTGTGACTAAATATTAATCCAAAAATGTTTAATTGATTATAGTACAGTTTAAGATTTTTGGGGTCAGTAAGTGTGTGTGTGTGTGTGTGTGTGTGTTTGTCCATGTTATTCCAGGCACGGAATAAGGCAGGTCACGTGGGCTATGTGCCTGAGAAGTACCTGCAGTTTCCCTCCTCTAACAGCATACTGAGCATGCTCCAATCGCTTTCTGCTTTGGACTCACGCTCACACACGTCAAGCAACTCTACTGACCCTGAGCTGGCCTCAGGCAGTATCAACGGTGACTCCAATAGTAAGTTGCAAACCGACACAAACATTTCCTTTTATTTAATCCTATACACAGTTCAGGTATGTCTAGATTAAATGTTCAAAAGACGATGACACCAAGCAGTCTTAAAAGAGTCCTCATAGCCTTATAAAGACAAGACGTACAGAACTAAACACGAAGAAGCACCGAAAAACAATCAAACATTTATTTACTGAAAGAAATTCCCCAGACATTGTTTAATATTTAAATTCCTGCTGCCAAAATGTTCCTGTGTCGGTCACGGACCGTGGAAATTGAAACTTAAATCTGTCACAGGATGGGGTGGATTTATTCACCCACGTTAGAAAAGTATTTATTAAAAGCTTCTTTCTTTTTACATTTTTATTTACAGCAGTATCATCATATCATTATTATAAACCGGTAGTTCTGTGTGAAATCGGACATCAAGCTCCCCCATATAACTAAAATGGAATGAGCCTCTCCGAGGTATCGACTGTGAGATTGGTAGTCGAATCAGGCTCCTCCTATCGGAGCATCGAATCTTCGACTATTTGGGGGTCACCCCTAGCATGTACATGAGCATGTAACATAAAGAGCTGGCTAGTTTTCATTATTTGTTTTTGCAGCCTACCACCTTTTTAACATTATCATCTATAGTGATACACCATAACATTAAAATTTCAGATTTTCTTATTTTGGTATCTCATCGTCTTTGTATACAGGTCTTTTTATTCATCTTCCCCTCTTTCTCGCTCTCTATCTTAGTGAGTTTTGCAAAGGCCATATACGACTATGAGGGCCAGACCGATGATGAGCTGTCCTTCCCAGAGGGTGCCGTCATCCGGATCCTTAACAAAGACAATCAGGAGGACGATGGATTCTGGGAAGGCGAGTTTAATGGGAGAGTAGGTGTCTTTCCATCCGTCCTGGTGGAGGATCTGACTGCAGAAAATGGAGACACGCACTGGGCTTTGGATGCTCAGGTACGAGAGCTGTGCATCAGTGTGTTACTGCGAGCGCTCACTTGTTATCAAAGTTTACACAATGATTATTTAACATTGCAGAACTATGGAAATTTACTACGCTATCTTCAAATGTGTGTTCATTTTGCATTTTATATGACAGGTTTTTTTAATTCTCTGGCTTTCCTGCACGCTGCCCTGACACACGCTCCTTGTCCACCAGTTCTCTCTTATGGTCCAGATAAACTAGGCATGCCCTTTTCCTGTTTGCCTCCAATGCCCGTCATGTCTGGGGACATAATTAGAGCAGGCGTGCCCGCTTCCTTCCTGCAATTATTGTGGTCTTGAGACAGCTTTTAAAAAACCCACGTCTGTAACGAGATGACAGACACTTCCTCTGTCATCAGTACTTCTCTGATTAGATCTGATCTTAATAGGAAGCCAGAAATTAAGGACAAATGTGTAATAATCTTGTAATAGAGCTGTCATTCTGCCTACTGCATCTAAATACATGGACAAATCTGCCACTGAATCAATCTTGATATTTAATTTGAACTCTTAGCTACTGACATTGTCATGGGAATGGCATGATGTGTCAAGATAATTAAGTTTAACGATGTTAAATGATATTCTGTCCATTGCAGTACTTTATCTCCGTCATGTACCGAAGTCCGTGAGTAAAAGTTTAATAAATGAGCAGCCTAATGGAGCATTTTGTGCCAAACAGATTATGTTACTTGGGTCTGTATCATTGGGTCTATATTCATGTCAGGGTCTGTGACTCATGACTCCTACAATTATTTTGTAAAGAACACAACGACCAAGATTGTCATGTTATATCATGCAATTACATCTTTACCGAATTTGCAAGAAAAATCAATTCCTTATATTAACCGCAAGTGCAAAGTTCTCAGGGAAATTAATTAACCTCTTATATATGAAGCCATTTAAAATTGAGTTCTATATAATTACATCGCTTCTAAATTACAGCAGAACACGTTATAGGCCTTCGAGTGTGCTTCACATCTGTGATTTGAGAAACCGCCTCATCAATAACACAAGAAATAACACTGTTCTCTGTTATGAGCAGGTTATTCTTCTGGTGCATCGTGTTTAAATAACAGCGCGCCCTGAGATGCATGTCTTCTTCTATTTCTTTTGGCTTCTCCCATTAGGGGTCGCCACAGCGGATAATCTGTCTCCATACCCTCCTGTCCTCTACATCTGCCTCTTTCAAACCAACTACCTGCATAAACCGCCTCCTTGGTCTTCCTCTTTTCCTCCTTCCTGGCGGCTCCATCCTTAGCATTCTCCTACGGATATACCCCATGTCCCTCCTCTGAACATGTCCAAACCATCTCAATCTCACCTCCCTCACCTTGTCTCCAAAACGTCCTACATGCGCTGTCCCTCTAATAAACTCATTTCTAATCCTGTCCATCCTCGTCACTCCCAACGAAAACCTCAACATCTTCAGCTCTGCTACCTCCAGCTTCACTTCCTGTCTTTTACTCAATGCCACTGTCTCTAAACCATACAACATCACAGGTCTCACCACAGTCCTATAAACTTTCCCTTTCACTCTTGCAGATACCCTTCTATCACAAATCACTCCTGCTATCACTCTTCTCCACCCACTCCACCCTGCCTGCACTCTTTTCTTTACTTCTCTAACACACTCTCCATTACTTTGCACTGTTCTGAGAAGTAAACATGTAACATGCTCTATTCTACAGGTATCATCATGTGTGAAACTGCAGTCATCTTTGCCTCCTTTACCCCTCTATGATCAGCCCCCCTGCACTCTAGACTGTAGCCCCGCCCCCAACCTGCCTCGCTCACCGTCCGTCAACGGAGAGCACAAACATCCCGGCCTGCACAAAACCCTTCCACACAGTAAGAGTTCCTACCCAAACATATCGAAGTATACTTTATTTTCTGCCTTTTTTCCAGCAGCAGTGCTGCTTTTGGCAGATTTCTAAGCTTTTGTTTTTGTCTTTGTAAAGATCACAATTCTGGTTTGAGTCCAGAAAGTCCTGGCTTTCCCCAGCCACCGAGATTCACACCTGATGGATCCGGCCCGGGAAAACTACGACCTGTATGTATCCCGTCGTAACACTTTTCCACAAGTTCTCTGTGTAAAAATTCTACAAATTGAGATAAACTACAATAGTAATTTGCTTTAGAGCCTAATAGTGATAAGCGAAACTGTAATCAAGCAGCAAATTTGTCCATCTGTTGGGCCATCTGTGAAATGAGTTTTTCAGTTTTTTTCTTCTTTGTCTAAAATGACTAGATAATGCTCTATGATGCTGGTGTCATGACAATTCTTTCAGGCTTGAAAGCATAGAGCTTTTATAGTTTGCCTTGTTTGCAATTTTGTTATCAATATTTAGCAACAGCTACAAAATTTTGTGGACATCTGACCATAAGATTCGTATGTGCTTTTTGAATGTCCCATTCCACATTTAGTCCCCATTTGCTGGTATAATAACCTCCACTCCTCTGGAAAGATTTCCACTAGATTTTAGACTGTGCTTATGGATATTTGTGTTCATCAGCTACAAAGGAATTAGTAAATAAAAGTTAGATACTGATGTAGGGTGAGGAGGTCTGGAGTGCAGTCACTGTTCCAATTCCTATCAATGTGATGAGGTGAGAGCTCTATAGCAGACCGATCGAGATCCATTCCAACCCGTGTAAACCATATCTTCATGGAGCTGGCTTTGTGCACAGGGGCATTGTTGTGCTTGAACAGGTTTATGTCTACTAGTTCGAGTGAAGAGAAAATATAGATCTACCGCATCCAAAGACATTCTATACAATAGCGTGCCTCCAAGTTTGTGCTAACATTTTGGGAAAGAACCACATACGGCTAGAAGGGTCAGGTGTCCCAATACTTTTGTCTAAATAATGTCTCTATAGCAGTACGATGATATAGTCATAATAATGAACATTACTAAAAAGTACTAAATTAAATAAATGTATTTATATTATTTGTATAATTGAGCACAGCTTTTTTTTTTTTTTTTTTGCCCCCCTCGCAGGTCCGTGCAGCTCCACCTCCTCCGAAACAACACTCTCGTAGACAAGTGGACAAAACCGAGGAAGTGGAGATCACGTTGGTGTAATAGCAAGGTTTTTTTTATTATTATAGAGGACTCATCTACTTTTGACCTCAAATTCCTACTGGCTTTGAAGGAGTGTGGCTGACTGTAAGGCCACCCTTCCTGCACTCTGAACGAGGTGGTCTGCATTTCAAAGACTCCTGCCTGCTAACCCTGGAAAACACCTCTTATGGCGTCACAGACTGTTTGGTGCCTTTTAACCCTTTTCATGCCAAAAGCGATCCTTGTATTTGTAGAGTCAAAATGTTGTGGCATTACCAGTTATGATGGTATGCTCTGCAAAATCAAGACGGCATAAAAATGTAAGAGTAATAAAGCCCGGTTGGTTAACTTGCACATATTCTTATCCACCGGGCTCATCAATAGCAACAAATGCAATATCAGGAGGTGATTGAGGGATTCCGTGGGGGCATTTTTTCGGTGTACAGTGGGTATGGGTGATTAAGTTTGCCCCGTCTTTAGCCACGTGTAGTTCTACCATGCGTATTTAATGTTGTATTAGTACAGTACATTACTGTTTGTCATAGGAATGTTCAGAATAGGTGCAACATTTCTTCATATATTATAACTGAGTGGATGCTTTTTAAAACAAAATTGAGGACGAAGGCAATTGTGTATAAAAGGGTAAAAGGCTGAGGTATGGAGGGAGAGAGGGAGTTGAAGAGAATGAGGGCTGGATCCTGCATTTTCTTTTTTTCCTCTCGCATATCTCCTCTAGCCGAATGCATTACTCCTCCATATCGTGTTAATCAGAGTACAGTACTAATAACAATAATATTCTCCTTTTCTCAGCTTGACCTTAGGAAGACTGCCGTTTGTACGTATTAACTAATATTTAGTCATCAAATGAATGACTGTGGATGGCGGATTTTTTTTTTGCTGTGCGTTGTCCCTGGGAACGAGCCTTTAGGCTGTTATTTTATGAGCTGTTTGCAAATGCCAATCAATATGTGAGCATTCTTTCAAGCGCTTCATTTTCTTTTCCTAATTCTTATCTTGCGCTCTCATCACAATAGCATAGACTGAATCTAATGGAGTGTGTTGGCAGTCTGGTCACGGACATTTCGTAGTAATTAGCGTCATAAGTGCTTTTCCTTTCTACAAAGGACAGCCGTTTTTTTTTTTTGTTGTTGTTTTGGTTTTTTCTTTCTATTTTTATATCACGGTATCGTATGTCATTAACAAATTCCGACACGACTCCAATTTTATTATAAGTACTGTAGTTTATATCATTTTTATATTATTATTGACCCTCAACTGGTAGGTAGCATGCATATGTAAAAAATGCATATATATATATATAT
>JAAIIK010000101.1:6615668-6640136 GCA_014706435.1 Silurus glanis | reverse complement strand
TATATATATATATATATATATATATATATATATATATATAATTATATATATATATAATATATATATTTATTTATATTTTTTTTAAACTCTAAACACACACACACACACACACACACACACATATAAGTTTATTAAGTTTATCACTCTTAAGTGAGACAGTGGTGAGAGCGACACGGAAAACCGCCTGAAGATGGGATGAAGACGAAATCTAAAAGGAAACTCATTCACATCTGGGTGACACCGAAAGTACATTTCATTATAGTTCCAACATTGACATTATTGATGTTATCAACTGTTCTTTGATGAACACTTTGCAAAACTCTTAATAACAAGAGCAGCCAAGGCCCATTGTACAGACCCTTTATGTTAATTACAGTCCAGATCTTTTTACGCTGGATCTTTTGGACGGTTTGTGTGTAACCATTATCAGCTGCACCAATTGATTTCTTACTAAAGAGCCCACTCTTGGCTTCCTGAAAACAAAGAAGCACTGTAACATTGAGTATCATTGGATAGATGATCCCGTTTTTCTATTAGATTCTTGTATATTCCTGCTCTTTGCAGCAAAAAAAAAAAATAGTTTAGTTTATCATGTGGTTCTTTATTTGTTTGTTTAAATGTGTCCCATGTTAGTATTTTAACGAAAATTACACAGAAGACTACAACTCCCATAAGCGCAGGAGGTTAAACGGAAGCGAACTTTTACTATAAATCAATTTCCGCTTTGGTCAACTTTCCTTTCCTGTCTGCGGCCTTCGGCAAGATGGCGGTGCAAATTTCTAAGAAGAGAAAGGTTAGCGCGATTTTGATCGGTTTTACGTAAAAATGGACTGCTATAAACTGTAATAACGGGTTTATATGATAAAAGTGGTGTTTGATTACAGGTGTTTGCGTTCGGATAGGGATTTTATTTTTATTTTATAAGCGGATTGTCTTGGATAAGACTCACTGCGGCTCTGAGGCGGAACATGGCAGGAACTGATGGCTCTAACCGGTCCCCGCAATCAGTCTCTAAACTAGCGCATTCATTCCTTAGGTGGTATTTGTATTTTTTAGGTTTTATATTTGCGCTATTAAGAGTTGTTTTTTACTTTTGGGTATTTTATTTGGCTAGCTAAGGAGCTATTTTATGTGCATAGACCGGCTTATGCAGCGCAAACTGTATATTTACTCTTCATTGAGTTCTATGGAGCAGCCTAGAATCCGTCCATATGAAATATACTTTTATTTAGATATGCATAAAGCCTATGTAGATACTTGAAAGATGTTCTCATTTCTCTAATGCATGTGTATGAGGCAGGAAGCCATTTAGCCTGTTAATAATGAGGACATTGATCTTGGGCCTAGATGCATGTACCAGCTCACTTTAACCAGCTCACCAATCTGCACTTTATTTTTTTCTTAAAGTAGAAATCAGTTTAGGAACCAATAAGTGCGTTTTAGAAAATGTTCCAATTAAAAATGTCAAGTCTCATCAACATTTGATTGATTTTTAGATGTGGTTATGGTGTTGAGATGGGTACATGTAGTCATTTCACACGTCTTGGTAGCCTGAATATCTCGCATTATAAGATCCTATTCTTTTAGAATGATTTCGTTTGGCATTTATTTTTATTTTTTCACTTTTGAGTGAGTCACTGGTGAGAGCAACATGGAAAAACCTCCTCAAAATGGGTTGAGGATGAAACCTGGAGAGGAACCAGAGTCCAAAGGGAAACTCCTTTTCATCTGACACCGAATGTCCCTTCATTATAGTGTCAATATTGAGATCGTTAGAGGTTATCAACTGTTCCACTTTCCGATTAAAAATGTCAAGTCTCTTCATTTAATTTGATTTATTTATACATGATGATGATGATGAGATTGATGTGGTAATTTCGCAGGTCTGGGTAGCCTGGACAGGTCACGTTTTGATTATTCGTTTAGATTTATTTCTTTTGTGATTTCATTTTTAGTTTGTCTCAGACGGCATCTTCAAAGCCGAGCTGAACGAGTTCCTGACTCGAGAGCTTGCCGAGGATGGGTACTCCGGTGTGGAGGTCAGGGTCACTCCAACAAGGACAGAAATCATCATTCTTGCCACCAGGTAAAGCTTCACTTTTTTTTTTTTTTTGTATATACTTAGGGGTTTTTATATGTATATATTTTTTATTGCTTTGTTACAGGGGGAGAACAATTTGTTTGTTAACGGACTAATTTGGGGGAAAGCTAGCCCTGTTTAACAATAAATCCATTCCTGCAGGACCCAGAATGTCCTAGGAGAGAAAGGCCGTCGCATTAGGGAACTGACTGCTGTCGTTCAGAAGAGGTTTGGATTTCCAGAGGGAAGTGTGGAGGTATGACCAGTTTTCTGTTGTATATGTTTAATACTAGACACCATGTTCTACAGAAGTCTGCTTGTCCTCCTGTGCACATACTAATCTCCCCTTTTTTATTTTAGCTCTATGCTGAGAAGGTTGCCACCAGAGGATTGTGTGCCATTGCTCAAGCAGAATCTCTGCGCTACAAGCTGCTTGGAGGTCTGGCTGTCCGCAGGCAAGTCTTTTGCGTGGTAATATTTAAAACGTTGCATGCATCCCGGGGTGGTCATAATTATTCGTTCAAGTTAGGGGTGTACAATATATAGTCTACAATAAGATAGTAATTGTTTTAACGGTGTGAGACATTATTGAGTCCAGTAGGTTTGACGGGTGTGCGTGCGCATTTTGAGTGCGTTCTTTCACTGCGTAATTCAGAATATAAAAATATAGTTAGTATGAGCACTCAAAATCAGCATGAAATGTGATCTTGTTTACTGAACTGTTGCATAAAATCAATAAGTTAATATCTCCAAACAAAGCCACAGGCACTGCATTTGCATATTTGAGCAACATTGTGGTGTTTCGTTCCTGAACGAATGAACCCGACTAAATTCGGTTCAAGTCGCAATGACTCACTTAAGTGACTTACTGGCAAATATCAGTAACATTTTGTTTAAAAATATCAAAAGTGGAAGCATTTGTAACTGCAGGCTCAAACCCCCAGAGCTGCATTAAACATCTAAACTCCTGAAATTTGCTGCTTGTTCTTCGATGATGATACGATGACGAGTCGGAACGGACGCTGGCTGTCTCTCTGGACTCTGGGTTAGCGGTCATGTTCTGTGCCCCTGATTCAGTTCCTCAGAGTGCTGCGCTCTTTTCGTTTGAAGACATCGAGGCATTTGTCTGAGAAGAGTCCAAATCAGCATTCTAAATAAGTGAGGGAGTTTAAACATTTGATGTGTAGTGTTGCATGGCTGATTTGCATTGTTGTCTCTCTCAGGGCATGCTATGGTGTTCTTCGCTTCATCATGGAGAGTGGGGCCAAGGGTTGTGAGGTGGTTGTGTCTGGCAAGCTCAGGGGTCAGAGGGCCAAGTCCATGAAGTTTGTGGATGGTCTAATGATCCACAGTGGAGACCCCGTTAACTATTACGTGGACACCGCTGTCCGCCACGTCCTGCTCCGCCAAGGTGAGTGAGGGATTGGGGTGGAGGACCAAATTTGGAAATTATTAACAGGCTTGTAGTTTCAAACAGTTTGTGAACTTTATCTTTAAACCTGGATAAAAGCAACTTGGTTTAAATCAGGATTAGCAGCCATCATTGTGTAAAGTTGAGTGCTGATAAACAGGGGTGGTGTTTTTCCTTGTTTATGAATGTGTCATTGCTAAAATGTAGTCTAACTTGAAGTAGCATGTGCCAGCAATACAAAGCTAAAAATGTGAAACTTGGCTGATCCACTGTACTTTAAGTTACAGTCCAGTTATTTATTTTACAGCTCGTACAAGTGTCAGTCCATGTGCAGTTAGTACACACTTCAATTCTAATTACTTTAGTAAAGTATAAATCATCTTGGGATGACTAGTCACCCGTGTTATCCAATGGTAAAAAAAACATCCACCCTCGCTTGCTTATTTGCTAGTTTAGTGAATCGAGATTTCCCCCTTCGGTGATGATACGATGACGAGTCGGAACGGGACACTAGCAGTCTCTTTGGATTCTGGGTTAGTGGTCACGTTCTGTGTCCCTTCTTCAGTTCCTCTGAGCCGCGTGTTCCTTTCAGTTGAAGACATCGAGGCATTTGTCTGAGAAGGGCATATATTGAATTTGACCAAATATTGACTATTGAGATTTTGTTTGTTAGGAAAACCTACATGCAGAAGAAATGCTGTATGATTTTGCTTTTACTTACAATGTGTATCATTTTGCCCAGGTGTGCTTGGTATCAAGGTTAAGATCATGCTTCCCTGGGACCCCAGTGGTAAGATCGGCCCCAAGAAGCCTCTGCCTGACCACGTCAGCATCGTTGAGCCCAAAGAGGAGATCCTCCCCACCACCCCGGTGTCTGAACAGAAGGGGGCCAAGCCTGAAGTCCCACCCATGCCCCAGGGAACCCCTGTACCCACAGCATAAAGGGTAAGGGGACTGGGTTGTTCCAGGATGTAGTCACTTTCAATTAAAATAGAAAGTAGTTTCTTGCTTTATTTTAACTAATAACCCTTTTTAAAGAATAATCTATACTATTTTCTTAGTAATAATTAACTCATTAGTCAGTGTTCAAACTGCCGTATGCTAAAAATATTAAATGCCATGAAAGTTACATATTTGTAGAACATGGGTTTAATGTTTTTGTTTTTCCTGTGTTGTGTAACTATAGTGTGTACTGCATATAGATGAGGATATTTTATATGTAGATTTTAATGGTACCTGAGCAGCTTCCTGTAAGCTCTCACCCCCTTCAGTGATGATACGATGACGAGTCGGAATGGGATTGTGCTCTACATTTAGGAGTCCGGTTTCAGAGTCATGTTCTGTGCCTCTGCTCTTGGACCCTTTAATTAGAGGGTCCCTTTCATTTGAAGACATTGAGGCATTTGTCTGAGAAGGGCCATCCAATGATTACGTCCAATACTGATCAAACACCTACAGCTGACACAATCGCTGTTAACATTTTGTTTTTTGTCTCTTCTAGGTGTTCACCATTGGAAGATGAGATTTTCTGTACAAAAATAAAAGGATAAATACATATATGGTCTTTGTGTCTTTAATCATATACATTATGTAATGCTGTCAAGCTATTTTAGGTCTGGCAAATTTTATTTATTCCTTTTTAATGAAAATGTCTCCAACATGCTATATATTCTGACCATTATATAGACATTTGGTGGCATGTTGTTTGGTATCTTGACTTATGAGCAGATTCACCCCCTTAAAATAAATAGTTTGGCTTGTGACCTGGACTGCTGATTTACACTGTTGTATTGAGCTTTGTTTACTGGTTTATTAGATTAGGTTTTGATAAGGTTTAGGTTAAATATTCTCTCTAGATGGATGGATAAACTCGGTATGCACCTCCCTTCTGCTTTTATTAAAAGGTTATTCTCAAAGCTTTATTTATTGATTTTGGATAAAATCCAATAGATTGGATAGATTATTAATATTTAAGCACTTATAACTGAAAATTAAGCCTTATAAATGTTCATTCTTATTCTCCTTTCGGCTGCTCCCAGTAGGGGTCGCCACAGCGGCTCATAAAGTCTCCATACCCCCCTGTCCTCTACATCTGCCTTTCAAACAAGCCTTATAAATGTTAATATGGTAGTGTTTTTGTATGTTGTCATGCACAGTTAAGGTTAATGGAATGGGAATATATATCCATCCATCCACCCGAATTCTGGAAATGTTAGGACATTTTTAAAATGGGAATAAAATTAAAACTAAAATACTTTCAAATTACATGAGCCCATATTTTATTCACAATAGAACATGTTTAAACTGAGAAATGTTACACTTTTATGCACAAAATGAGCTCGTTTCAAATTTTATATCTGCTACAGGTCTCAAAGCAGTTGGCATGGGAGCATGTTTACCATGGTGTATCTCTTCAAAACAGTTTGGAGACGTCTGAGCATTGAGGTTATGAGTTTCTGATGAAATTTGCTCCTATTCTTGCCTGATAACGGTTTCCAACTGTTGAAGAGTTTGTGGTCGTCTTTTTCGATTAATGATGCGCCCAATGTTCTCTCTAGGTGAAAGGTCTGTACTGCAGGCTGGCAAATTCAGGACCTGGACTCTTCTACAAAAGCCATGCTGTTGTGATGGCTGCAGTATGTGGTTTTGCATTGTCCTGCTGAAATACACAAGGCTTTCCCTGAAATAGATGATGTATGGAGGGGAGCATATGTTGCTCTAAAACCTTTTTATATACCTTTTTAGCATTCATAGTGCCTTCCAAAACATTCACGCCACCCATACCGTATGCACTTATCCACTACCATACTATCAGAGATACTGGCTTTTGAACCGAACGCTGATAACACTGGAAGATCCCCTCCTCTTTAGCCTGGAGGACATGCCGTCTGTGATTTCCAACAAGAATGTCAAATTTGGACCCAGAGAACACTGAAACACTGGTTGAAATGAAAGCCAGTGCTGCATTACACAGTCCATTGCAGCTTTCTCCTTATGGTGCTGTGTAACTACAGACTGACTTTTTCTACAGTGCTAATTCTGACCCTTATCAACCATCAAAAGGACCTTCAGTCGATATGTGTGCATCAGAACTGGACGAAGAAACAATGGAAGGCGGCGGCCTGGTCAAAACTTACCCAAACATTCTTGCAGATGATAAATGCACTTCATATTACATTCTCTAAAAGCAGTGGCATTTTAAGCAAGATAATTCACCATGTGACCCTGCAAAAATTGTTCAGGAATGGTTGGAGAAACAGTGTTGACTTTCCTTTATATGCCCCAGATTCCAATCTAATAGACTTCTCTGGGATGTACTGGACAAACAAGTCTGATCCCTGGAGGCCCCACCTGAAACTCTTTGAAGGATCTGCTGCTACTATCTTGGTGTCAGATACCAGAACATGCTTTCAGAGGTCTGGTGGTGTCCATGGAGCACAGGAGAAACCTACACCCTATTAGACAGGTGGTAATGTTAAGGCTGATCAGAAAAAAAATGAACAACTAAAAAAAAAAAAAAAAGCATGGATGTATTATATTTCTGATAAATAACGCCGTTAATAGTGAATGTAAACATGGCTAGGTTTGCTAGTGTTTCGAGTCTGGAGGTATTTCAGGTAAATATATCGAGCTGCGTGCGTCCAGTAAACTTGGGAGTTTTCGGACACGCCCCCATTTTTAGAGTCGCACAAGCCACGCCCACTGAACGCAGTACACCAACCTGGTGACTCGAGCAGGTTAAACACAGAGAGCAGCTCCGATCACTCAGCCATGAGCCTTCCTGACCTCAAATCATCACGGAAACTGGCAGTCCAGCCTATTCAGCAGGTAACAATTCGAGCAAGCTTTATCTAGACTAATGTATCACCAGCATTCTTAAGAATAAAGTTGACTTTGTTAATGGTTAAGTCTGATCTCTTGGTAACCGAGAACTTAGATGGATTTAGGAGATCCCTAAAAGTGCGGTTTTCCAGGTGATGCACTGGAAGTTGTAAGACAGTGGTTTGTACTGTGTTGGCACATGATGGTCCAGGTGTAATGCTGAGGTTTGATTGCACATGATGGTCCAGGTTTAATGCTGAGGTTGGATTGCACATGGTTGTCCAGGTGTAATTCTGAGGTTTTGATTGCACATGATGGTCCAGGTTTAATGCTTAGGTTCAACAATTCATTGGAAATTTGTAGTCTTGAAAATTGTATTTTGAATTAGTAGTAGGAAAAAAACGAACCATTTGTACAAGAACGAAGGAACATGCTAATTTAGAGTGAAAGGAAACTGATTACTAATAACATCAACACTTTTATTAATAACCATAATAATAATAATAAATGCACTTATACGAGAGATCGATCAGTAAGAGTTAATAAGATCGTCAATATAAAGAACGGTCAGCCTGGTGATATTTTATAATAAATAAATAATGGTTTCCTTTTCACTTTGATTGTTTTTAATAAACTGGTATTTAGCAAAGCTGAACATTGTGGTCTAATGGAATATAGCACATGATTCCAAATCACATATCATCGCATCATAGTGGCGCACCTGGATGATGTAAAATGATGTAAACCCGGATTATCACTTATTGACACGACTCTAAGGCTGTCTTTTGTCCAAATACTGCATAACCCTGACTATCTAATTCTAAAGAATGAGGACTAGAATACATTGGATGTGGATAATCCGTGTATAATCTGGTACACGAGCAATGGGGAATCTCACTCGCATAGGCACTGTAGGAACCTTCAAGGCTTTCAGACTACGATTGACAGGCATTCCAGTTTCTTACAGGACTGGTTCTGAGTAACAAAGTAATAGGAAAGAAATGAAACATGCAGCTATTGATTCCTCCTCTGTTCTGAAAAATGCCACAAAGTTTTCTATGAGAGAGAAAGAAGGAAATCCCTAAGGCTCAATGTGAATGATTTGGCCTTTGCAACTATTGTTTGTGGATGTGACAGGTTTTGATCAGTGCTTATAATCAGACATGATGATATTTAATGCTTTATGAGCACATTTGTATCTGATTGTTTACAGTTCAAAACATGGCATAACAAATCTTTTGATAGAAGAGTAACACCATGATCTAAGTGGAAGGACACTAGTTTTAGTCATCCTCATTTCTTTGATATCGTTCAAAATATCTGAGGTTAATATTCCCTTTTGTTTAAGTGTAAAATTATAAATAATGTTTATGATTTGTGATTTGGTTAATTACTGAATGCTTTTACTTGCTGTCTGGGTTTTTTTTTTTTTTTTTAGTTGCCTAGTAACAATCATTGTAGATTATTTATAAATGCCATCTTCCAAATGCTGTTGATGAGAAAATGTAAATGCAAGCCAAACAATGAGCTTAAGGGGTGAGTTTAAATCCAGGGAAAGCATAAGAGACTTTATTTTAGGACTCTTTTTAGGCTGGTTGTGTGTCTTGCAGCAGAGTTTCACAGTGTCTCTTAGGCATGCGTATGATATAAATCTAATCTAACAGTCACTAAGACAGAGCCGTAATCATTAGCTGTCTCTTTCTTTTGCCTCTAAGTAATGAAGTTTGGCCTTTTTGACATCTTTCATACAACACAACCCATATTAAACCCATGTTTTCTCTGTTCTCTGCAGTGCTCCGTTGTACAGCTGAATGTCGGCGGTCAGGTATACACCACCACCCTGGTGACCCTGCGAAAATTCCCCAACTCGAAGCTGGCTGAGATGTTCAGCGCACCTCTCAAACTCATAAAGGATGCAGAGGGTCGCTGTTTTATAGACCGGGATGGGACACACTTTAGGGCGATTCTTGAGTACCTCCGTTCAGAGGAAGTTCCTACTCAGAATTTGCTGGAGGTTCACAAAGAGGCGGTGTATTATAATATAAAACCACTGGTGAAACTTCTAGACGAGTCACCCCAGTTTTTCGGGGAGAGGGTAGGAAGGCAGCAGTTTCTGTCCCATGTACGCAACTACCACGAGAATCTAGAAGTCATCATCAGGGTGGGCAGAGCAGAGGCCATGGCCTCACGATACACCACAATAATCATATGTATCCTAAAGACAGATAATGACCTGGCAAGGTACAATGATGCCCTGCTTAGTCTTGATACAAAAAAGGAATCAATTGTGAGTTTTGGGCCCTGGAATTCTCAAGCTTCCGTGGAGGATCTTCTGGATTGTATAAAAATGGACATTGAGACAAAAGGATATAAAGTGAGCATCAAACCACACAACACAGAGAAAGGCTTTCTGTTTAAAAGCCATGGTTTCTTTTATATGCTGACTTTTACCTGGTGGTGATTAGCAATTGTAGTTCTGCCCAGCTGTGTGGGAGTGGAATGTATTGAAATAGTGATACACAGAGGTCATGAATCTTTATAAAATCCACCTACACACACATCAGATAAGAAAAGTGTGTTATCTGTTATTCTAGACCCACCTAAATTGCAGACATGTGTTATATAGGGCTTATTCAGGATCTTTGGCAGCCGTAGCCACCCTTGTTTAATATTTACTCTAGTTTGTACCGGCCCATTACACCATGTGATCGTGATGCGCTCAAAAAATGCAGTGTGAGTGTACAAAGTATTTTATAGAATAATATTTATATCTTTGAGATAAAAGAAAGCACAAGAGGATGTTCTGTTAATGGAAAGTCAATGTCATGCCATGATAAAATGTGCAACATCATTTGAAATTTTCTTTCAACTAATAACTGTTAGGTTGCAAATTGCTTTATTCACGTTATACCACTGTGATTTGCCAAGGATTGCAAATTTTTACTCATGAATTACAATTTGTACGTTTTTTTGTTTTTTTTTTACATTTTTAGTTCATACTAACCTTGTAAAATAAATCTATGAGACAACAGAGTTTCTGCTGCCACTTACTGCTTTCATAAACTGTTAATAAAATTCTCCTTAGAGGAAATGTCCCAATACAAGTGTTTAGTTTTTCATTGTTAAATAATAGCACCTTTGAAAATTTTCTACCATTCAATTTTTGTGTCTGAGTTGTTATAAAATGGATCATTCACTAGGAACATTAAAGCTTTGTCCTTTTAATATAAACATTTCTTTTAAAAACACTGGAAGTAGTGTCAGTCTGTAGGAGCTGCTGTTAAAGAAAACTGATCCATAGCTTGAGTTTATCAGTGCTGTGGTATAATATGTGGCATTTGTAGAGGAAATGATTGTGTATGAACAATCACTCTTGTTTTTGTTTTTTTTGTGGTGTAGTAATGAAAACGTATATATCAGCATAAAGTTTTATTCAAATTGTTGATAGATAGATAGATAGATAGATAGATAGATAGATAGATAGATAGATAGATGGATTTTAATGGTAATTTAACCTTAAGTTTATTAAGGTTATTAAATAAGCAAATAATAAGGAGGAAGCAAATACTTTGCATAAGTATGATGTGGTAATGCAGAGGGGTGTAAACATTGTACATACAGGCAGCAGACTTAAGTGGAATTAAAATTGCAGTGGCAGTGCAAACATTGTCAACCGTGTAAACTGTACACAGTGTGAAAAAAAGAAAACATAAAATTAAGGTGTGAATAGAAGGAAAATGGCAATGCATATAAATATAAATTATAGTTCTTTAAACTGGCTCAGTGGAATAGTTTATTATAGTTGACATTTTGAAATGCAATTATGGTTTATCTTTATCGTTCATATTTTATACCGTGTCAGAGATTACTGGTTTCAGATGATCATTAATTCTGTTCTTGGTGCCTGGTATATATAGTTTGGTACTTTTAATCTACAATTTGCTAGAATTTTTGCCCAACTTTGGGACTCCTAATGAGGCAGATTAAATAAATGAACTTTAAAATAACACATTATGTTTTCATCATGGTACCTGTTAGTGGGTGTGATATATTAGACAGCAAGTGAACACTTTGTCCTAAAAGTTGATTTTTTAGAAGCAAGAAAAAAGTGCAAAGTTTGATCGATTTTGCCAAGGGGCAAATTGTGATGTCTAGATGACTGGGTCAGAGCAGCTCCAAAACGGCAGCTCTTGTGGGCTGTTCCTGGTCTGCAGTGGTCAGTATCTATCAAGTCTATCTACCATTGGGTCACTCCCAATAAAATCTCAGCATCTTCAGCTCTGCTACCTCCAGCTCCACTTCCTGTCTTTTACTCAATGCCACTGTCTCTAAACCATACAATATAGCAGGTCTCACCACAGTCCTATTAACTTTCCCGTTCGTTCTTGCAGAAACCTTTCTCTCACAAATCACTCCTGCCACTCATTTCCACCCACTCCACCCTGCCTGCACTCTTTTCTTCACACTGTCCATTACTTTGTACTGTTGACCCCAGGTACTTAAATTTCCTCAAATTCCTACAAACAATACCCCACAATGACAACATGAAAGAAGTGTTTATTTTTTATACAAAAAAAAAATTTAAAAAAATAAATAATAAAAAGATAATAATAATCAAGTATGTAAGTATTCACAGCCTTTGCTCAATATTTTGTTGAAGCACCCTTGGCATTAATTACAGACTCAGTGCTTTTTGAGTATGATGCTACATGCTTGGCACCCCTATTTTTGGTCAGTTTCTCCCATTCTTCATTGCAGAACTTCTCAAGCTCCATCAGGCTGGATGGGGAGCGTCGTTGCACAGCCATTTTTAGATCTCTCCAGAGATGTTCAATCGGCTGTGCGCTTAGGGTCGTTGTCCTGTTGGAAGATGAACCGTCACCCCGGTCTCTGGTCCAGAGCGCTCTGGAGCAGGTTTTCATCAAGGATGTCTCTGTTCATTTCTGCATCCATCTCTCCCTCTATCCTGACTAGTCTCCCATTCCCTGCCACTGAAATTCATCCCCACAGCATGATGCTGCCACCACCATGCTTCACTGTAGGGATGGTATTGGCCAGGTGATGAGTGGTACCTGGTTTCCTCCAGACATGATGCTTTGCATTCAGGCCAAAGATTTCATTCTTTTTTCTCATTGGCTGAGAGTCCTTTAGGTGTCTTTTGGCAAACTCCGGATGGGCTTTCATGTGCCTTTTACTAAGGAATGGCTTCAGTCTGGCCAGTCTACCTCACAAGCCTGATTGGTGGAGCTCAATTTTGAGTGTCATGGCAAAGGCTGTGAATACTTATGTATGTGATACATACATGTGATATGTATGTTTTTTTTTTTTTAAATAAATTTGCAAATATTTGTGTGTGTGTGTGTGTGTGTGTGTGTACACAATACATGGACAAAACTTGGTGGACACCTGATCATAAGATAATTGAGTGTGAGGTATATATTGTTTAGTTTTTTGTACTTTTTGTCTGCATTTCAACTTTTGTGTAGGCAACATGTACATTTTGTCCCTAATTTATTCATAGTTAGACACTATTTTGGTCACAATAATGTATCGAATTTATTGAATGTAACCGTTCAAATGACTCTTCGTTAAGGAACGACTCTTTCATGTCCCTTGACGTATTGTTTTCATGTGAGTTTATTGTTTAAATCCGTCTTTTTGTTTATAACATTTGCTTTTAGACGCTTGACGGCGACAGCGGTATAGAAGCTCAATACAAAACAGACTGAAGGGGGAAAAAGAAGAAGCGGCGCTACGGCGAGCAATGTGGGACAAATGTGCTTCGCTACAGTTCGCCGTTCATTTTGATAATGGCTGCTCATCTGAAAAAACGAGTTTACGAGGAATTTTCCAAAGTTGTGCAGGTAAAACACTTGACAAAAAAAAAAAATAGAGAGGGGAATAAGACGTGTAGGGCTTGGCAAAGTTAAGTCTGTAGCTCACCAGCGAGCTTTCTCTTTCCCAGGAAACGTCGTTATATGCCTAAGCTAACAGTGGGGTATTGAGCAAAACCAAGGCTTATTTTCTCCTGTTTAGGTCAGAAATATTTTATTGAGATGGACAACAAACAGAAAACATTGCTTTTTTTCTATTCATAATGCTGATATTCTGTATATAAAACATTCTGATATGCTTGAAGATACATTTCTTTGAGAGATCAGCTTCATGGGTTTCACCAGAACCACCAGAAAATAATGTCATCCTGAATTTAATAGACATTTAAATAAAAAAAAGAAACTGCATGGACTAGAAATAGAATATAATAGAAATCTTGGGTAGAATATATAGTTTGTAAACTGTAATCTTTGTGGGTGAGAGTAAATTTTAGTATGCATAGTGAATATAGTGTACATATAGGCTACATAGTCTAAAGAACTACTAGTGTGTTATTATAATAATAATAATAATAATAATAATAATAATAATAATAATTTATTATTATTATTATTATTAGTAGTAGTAGTATTTAGCTGTCTTAGACTCTCAAATTACATTTTTTGACTCGTTTTCTTGTGTACCATGTTTAAAAGCATGATCATGCATTTGAGTTTTTGTTGCCCAGTTTAAATATGTATTAAATATGTCAGATCATAAACTATGCTAATACCGATACTAACCCATACCAGTATCCATAAATCAGAGACGTGTGTCAGTACTTTATATAATTTACTACATTTTTTCCACTTCTCAGCAACAACCTCTTGAGGAGGTCCCAGCCAAGAAGCTTCGTCTTACCAAGCCTAGTAAATCTGCAGCACTTCATATTGACCTGTGTAAAGCCACCAGCCCGACAGATGCTCTTCAGTATCTCCTAAACTTTGCTCGCAAGCCTGTGGAGGCAGAAAGTGTTGAAGGGGTAGTGCGCATTCTTCTGGAGCACTATTACAAGGTAAGACTCGGCCAGGACAACGCCTACTTTTTAGTTAATAGCGTAAAGGGGAAAGGATTAAAGATAAAGTTAGAATTGCTGTTGTGTGTATGTGTAATGTAAGCTCTAATAAGTGTTGCATGCTGGTCACATTGTGTTTACCCTTTTGTTACTTGGTGCTTCTGAATATGTCGTTGAACAGGAGCTCGATAACTCAGTAAGGCTGAAGATTGCCTCGCTGCTCGGCCTGCTCTCAAAAACACCAGGGTTCTCCCCTGACTGCATCGTCGATGACGTCATTAACACTCTGAAACATGACAGTAAGTCATTTCAGTGTTATTCCGGTTCTGCTGTCTAGTTCCTAGTGTTTGCTGAATGACTCCTAATGATGCAAAATGAAATAAATGTAATATTACCTTCGTGTACAGAATGCTTGTAGTCCCCATTTGCTGTCGTAAGAACATCCACTCAACTGGAAAGATGTTCCACTAGATTGTGGAGTGTGTTTGTGGAGATTTGTGTTCATTCACCCCAAAAGGGTGTTCGTAAAGTCAGGTACTGATGTAAGGAGGCCTGGGGTGAGGTCAGCGTTCCAATTTATCCCTGAAAGTGTTCAGTAGGGTTGAGGTCAGAGCTCTATAGCAGGCCTCTCAAGATCTTCCATTCCAACCCGTGTAAACCATTAAACATGTTTCACTGCCCCAAAACAAGCTGTACATCAATGTATTGCTGTACAGTAGCAGCAAGCTTTAAAATAAATTAGAAAAACAAAGAAGATATTATTTTCGGATCTCTCAATTGTCTACTTATAGTTGTGAAGCTTAATGTGTGTGTGTGTGTGTTCAGTTTCCCTCCAGAACCTTGATCCTGGATTAAACATGCACAGCTGCACTGGTGTGCTCTGGAAAGTTTGGTTTAATATACAACTTTTGAGTGTGTATGTGATTGAAACAGAAAATGAGCATTTGGATGATGGCGTTTGAATGTTTTTAAGTGCGTTGTCCACAACGTATTGTCCAACAAGTGCCATGAGTTAACCGTCAACCTTTACACTCGCCACTAGATCGAGAAACGTTTCTGAAGCCGATTTCGAGTTTAGAGATCGTGCGAGTTGTAATATATCTTGAATTCTGTTGGCTGTTGTTTAAATTGGTCCGTTTCTTCTACTTCCTCGCTTCCTTGAGAAAAGTGAGATGTTTTCCAACCTGCAGAACATATCTGATGTACATTAGTGTGGATTCTACATTTTTGAAATAGTATAGAAGAGATGAACATTGTTTCTCCAAAAGATCTTCCTTCAGATGTTTGTTGTCAGAGAGAGCTGTCTTTCAACAACATGTTTTTAATTGTGTTAATCTCTGGTGACTGTGAAGGCCATTTTCATTCTTATCAAAGCATTTATTGAGCCCTGGTGACATGTAGATAGGGGCAGGGTCATTCTGGAAGAAACCATTCCCATTAGGAAACTTATAAAGGATAAAGGTGATCAGAAGAGCATTGCATTGATTTGCAGTGACTCTTCTTTCAGGAATAGGTTAACCCAGTCATGCTAGAAATACAAAACATCCTTAAATCATTCCAGTGCTACCTTTTTTCCTTTATAGACAGGGAGCAGGAATTCATTTGGTCCTTGTAAAAGACTACTGGCTCCTTGCCACATTCCACACTAACGGCCGTGACGCTTCACTGACCAGGCCACTTTGCTTTAAGAACTGAAACATTGTCTCCTAATAGCGAAAGCTTTTAATGCACAAGTTCTGGTTACAGTCTGTGGGGATTTCCTCCCCAAAACATGTCCAAGGTATATTGTGTGGGTCTGGTGTTTTAAGGTTAGGCTGAAGAACCTGTTATATAGTTGCAGGTGATGAATGAAGATTAGAAATTTGTTGGAAGAGTTCCCAACCCTGGTTTTGAGGGAACACATTTACCGCTCTAGCTCACCCACTTGAACTAATCAAAGTTCAGTAGAAACAACTGAAATGTGCAGGACAGAAGGTAGTGCATACTACTTCTGCATACATTTACTTACAAATGCCCTCTATTGGTATGTCATCCCTCCCACCCAGTGTTTTGCAATCTAACCATAATTGTAAACGATATCTGCAAACCAATGAATTTTAAGCCAAATATAGAGTCTAGTCTAGATTTATGAAATATATTGAATATATGGAATCTTGACTTTTCATTTTGCTTTTAGAATCTAACCATGTGTTGGCCCAACTGCTTGATACTCTGCTGGTTATTGGTACACAGCTGACAGACAACATGGCAGTCACTCAGAGACTCTTCGAAGTGGCATGCAAGGTAACATGTTTTATTTGATACTTAATAGAACACAGGCATGTACCCCACTCCCAGTGAGCTCACACTAGTTTTTTTAGAAACATCTTTCCCTGTCGTTTTGTAAAAGATTCAGGAGACTGGTAGCTCAGCGGTTAAGGCTCTGGGTTACTGATTGGAAGGTCGGGGGTTCAACACCCCCCCCCATAAAAAAGCTGTTTTATGGGCTCTGCCCCCAGCTTCCAAACAAGTTGGGACAAATAAAGGCAAATTGTTTTTTGTGTATAATCTGTGCCTCTCCACTAACAGCACCTTCAGAGCACTTATTTTGGGGTACGCAATAAGTGTCTCCAGCTCCTTGGCTGCTTGGGGTCAGTGGACAAACCTCCGAGTAAAGAGAGTGAGGCAGTACCTGGCACTTCCACCGCATCCCCGAGGGACGTCCAGAGTCTCATCAGCGATTACTTCAGTGACCAGGACCCTCGAGTTCGTACAGCAGGCATTAAAGCTATGGTGAGCCACGTTAACGTTGCTTTAGCTCTTCTGTCTTTTTTTAAACCTCATTTCTATAGAAAGGAGGCCTTTTACTTGTCACATATTCACTACAGCATGGATCTTCAAACCAGGGGTCAGCGACCACTAGGGGGTCCTTGGTGGTACTGTAGGGAGTCTGCTAATTAATGTTGAATCACAAATACATTTTTGTTAAAAAAAAAAAAATATGAACAAAGGAAAAAAATGTAATTATTAAAAATTTTTTTACAAAATTTTTTATAATTAAAATAACGTTCTCTTAAACCTAAAGCTGATGTTCATGTCAATGTATAATTGTCCACCTGACTGTAAAATTAAATGTTATGTTTTATTAAAATTAAAGCTGAAATCCATGTAAATGTAGTCCGACCGATAGTAAAAGGAAAACGTATGAAACTGCAAAACTATTGAAATAAACGACAACAGTGAACAACTTATTAAATTGTGATTTTAATTGCAAAATATGTTCATGATTCATAAATCTTTTTGACATACAGACAATAATGCAAGTACAACAGCATAGTTCTAATCGTCTTAACATAATATAACTAGCGTAATATGATTGGTTTCAGTGGCTATGTTTGACACGTTTTGTATCAGGGGGTCCCTGCCCCATGTCTCTATCGCCTAAAGGGTCCTTGACCTGAAAAACGTTGAAGACATCTGCACTACAGCTCAGTGAAATTCTTTCTTCACATATCACAGCTTGTTAGGAAGCTGGAGTCAGTGCACAGGGTCAGCCATGATACAGGACCCTTAGAGCAGAGAAGGGTAAGGCCTATCAGTGGTTTTTATTATTGAGGGGAAACAGGGAGGAAAAGAGGAAGGCCAAGGAGGAGGTTTATGGATGTGATGAGGGAAGACATGAAGGTAGTTGGTTTAAAGAGGCAGATGTAGAGGACATTATAGAGATTATTAAGGGAAAACAAAATCCAAAACATGGCCCTGTGTGAAAAAGTGTTTGCCCCCCTGTTAAAACTGTGGTTTATCACACACCTGAGTTACATTTTTCTAGCCACACCCAGGTCTGATTACTTCCACACTTGTTCGCAATTAAGAAATCTCTTAAATAGGTCCTGCCTTTCAAAGTGAAGTAGAATTACCCCAAGAGCACAGCGAGGACTAATCCAAGAGGTTACAAAAGACCCCCACAACAACATCGAAAGAACTGCAGACCTCACTTGCCTCAGTTAAGGTCAGTGTTCATGACTCCACCATAAGAAAGAGACGGGGCAAAAATGGTCTCCATGGCAGAGTTCCAAGACGAAAACCGCTGCTTAGCAGGAAGAACATAAAAACATCAAGAAAACATCTTGATGATCCCCAAGACTTTTGAGAAAATACTCCGTGGACTGACAAGACAAAAGTTGATCTTTTTGGAAGGTGTGTGTCCCATTACGTCTGGCGTAAAAGTAACACCACATTATAGAAAAAGTACTTAATACCAACAGTAAAATGTGGTGGTCGTAGTGTGATGGTCTGGGGCTGTTTTGCTGCTTCAGGACCTGGAAGACTTGCTGTGATAAATTGAACCATGAATTCTGATGTTTACCAAAAAATCCTGAAGGAGAATGTCCGGCCACCTGTTCGTGACCTCAAGCTGAAGCGAACTTGGGTACTGCAGCAGGACAATGATCCAAAACACACACCAGCAAGTCCACCTCTGAATGGCTAAAGAAAAACAAAATGAAGACTGTGGAGTGGCCTAGTCACAGTCCTGACCTGAATCCTATTGAGATACTGTGGCATGACCTTAAAAAGGCGGTTCATGCTCAAAAACCCTCCAATGTGGCGGAATTACAACAATTCTGCATAGATGAGTGGAAAATTCCTCCACAGCGCTGGCCCAACCAGTTATTAGGTTTAGGGGGCAAACACTTTTTCACACAGGGCCATGTAGTTTTGGATTTAGTTTTCCCTCAATAATAAAAACATTCATTTAAAAACTGCATGTTGTGTTCACTTGCGTTCTCTTTTACTAATATTTAAATTAGTTTGATAATCTGAAACATTAAAGTGTGACAAACATCTGACAGAAATCAGGAAGGGGCAAACACTTTTTCACACCACATATGCAATTATATATTTTCTCTTTAGTTGCCTAAGCTCTATGATGTGAAGACTATGTTTTATTGGGTCGTATTTGACTTAATTCCACTTATTTTATGTTCCCAGCTGCAACTGCACGAAAGAGGAATGAAACTCCAGCAGACGATATACAACCAGGTAAAAATAATCTATAATTCCGTACCGGTTTATTATGCATGCCTGATCTAAACTGATTAATGTTTTGTCCCACAGGCCTGCAAACTCTTGAGCGACGACTACGAGCAAGTGCGCTCAGCTGCCGTGCAGATGGTGTGGGTGCTAAGCCAGCTTTATCCTGAGAGGTGGACTAATGTATTCTTTCAATACAGTCTCACATGATTCATAGAGATTCCTGTTTGTTTGCACTGTTTTCTGTATGGAAAAGTTTGTTTTTCTTCCCTCTCTGTTGTCACGTAGCATTGTCCCGATTCCTTCATCCAACGAGGAGATCCGGCTGATCGATGATTCATTTGGAAAGATCTGCCACATGGTCAGTGATGGCTCCTGGGTAGTGCGAGTGCAGGCTGCCAAATTGCTGGTGGGTTATTATTTATTTATTTATTCACTCCCTGTTTGCACTGAATATTTATTTAATACCTGGATCGTGTTTGCTTTTTCAGGGTTCCATGAAGCAGGTGAGCCCACACTTCCTGGAGCAGACACTGGACAAGAAGCTGATGTCAGACCTCAGGGTAAGAACACATTCACAGTAGTATCGATTCGCCGTTTCTTTCGTGTGCTAATAGTTACATATGAAAAGGTCAAAATCTTATGCACTGATCGGAGTTACGTTAGAATATCCATCTTTTATATTTTATTATCTAAAATAATGAAAACTAAAGATACACGGTGGTATCAAAAAGTTTCGAGACTAATGGTGCATCATGGACAGGAGGTTAGAACAAAGTGCAAACGTGAAATTGTGCGTAAATCTGGGCAAATCTGCAACGGAGACCTTTGACACACGGCGATGCTGCAACGAGTCGTTCAAAATGAAAATAAAAAAAATCTAATGGAAAAAGTATAGTTTCAGATTTATGTCTAATTTTGTTGTATGAACAGGATCAGGGTTTTTCGTTGTGAAACTAAATGAAAATGCTGTACATTTGCTCCTTGCATGAATAGTCCATTTACCTTTTTGCGCTTATTCAGAGCGACTTACATTTATCTCATTCATGCAACTGAACAGCGAAGGGGGTTAAGGGCCTGGCTCAGGGGGTTAAGGGCCTGGCTCAGGGGACCAGGAGCGGCAGCTCGGTGTGGCCAGATAGTTGTATTTTTGCATATAGTACACAACAGTCAGCACAATCAGAGCATTGGAAACAGTCGTATTGCCATCCACATGGAGCAGTCTTTATCTCATGATGTCAACATCACCGGTATCCTCCCAAACAGAGCACAGGGGTACTGAATTTTTTTTTTCCCCTAACTGTCCATGCTGTGTTGATTATTGACTCGTGCTTTTCACACTTTAGAAAAAGCGCACGGCGCACGAGCGAGCCAAAGAGCTCTACACTTCCGGTGAGTTCTCCTCAGGCCGGAGATGGGCAGACGACGCTCCTAGAGAGAAAGTTGATACATCAGGTGTCAACCTAATCGACTCTGGGGCCTGTGGAGCTTTTGTGCATGGACTCGAGGACGAGATGTATGGTGCGTATTTTGCCCTTGAAGGGAGCTTCTGTACCTCACAGTGTGCGCTGTTGGAAATGTGTCCACCGATGTTCCATTCTTTTTTTTGTTTTATCTTTGCAGAAGTGCGGATTGCGGCCGTGGAGGCCCTGTGCTCCCTGGCCCTGTCCTCTCCTAGCTTCGCAGAAAAGTGCCTGGACTTCCTGGTGGACATGTTCAATGACGAAATCGAGGAAGTAAGATTGCAGTCCATCCACGTACTGCGACAGATCTCCACTCACATCACACTGCGTGAGGACCAGCTGGACACAGTGCTCGCCGTGCTCGAGGTACCACTGGTTTGCATTCGGGTTGGTTAAAAGGTGTCGATGCATTTTTATTTATTTTTTTTGGTAACAGCAGCTCAAACAGTAGTACAGTGAAAATGTCGGGCGTATAATAATGCACTCATTTGACTCATCATACAAGCATATTCAGCAATCTCATAAAATGTTAATGACAAAAGCATGCCTAATTTTTATTATGGTCACATTTCTGAGGACATTCAACAACTATTTTGCATTCAAAACATTACATAGTGCTTAAGTGGAAAAATCATGAAGACGCACACTGAAAAAAATCTGTGACAGGGTGGTGTAATGCAACATTATGTTAGCACCCTGAAATTGATAACAGCACATCTTAAGCCACGACACTTTGTCATAGATTATCATTTATTTAATGGTTTATTAAAGAATGACGCTCCCTACTTTTCATCCATTTATAGGATTATTTATGGGTTGTGGAATACGTGGAATTGTGGAAATATTTTTAAAACTAGTTTTGTAACACGCCAACAGATGGCAGCACAAGTCTATACTATACTATACCATACGCACAGTCACAGGAAGCACCGAAAGTCAGTGTGCCAAAAGACATCGTCCTGTGTACATCGGAAGCTGTGCAACTGGTACTATTCTGACCACGTGTGCACACTTACACGTGAGTTCCTCGCCGGAAACATGATCTCACTTCGCTCTCTTCCCGAAGATGAAGATTCAGCTCAAAGTTCGACACCATTGCGGAGATCCAGCATGATTTTCAGAAGGTGCTTCAATAAAAAAGACTTCCAGGACACATTCCAGAAGTGGCAGAAACCCTGGGAGCTCTATATTGATGTGCAAGGGGACTATTTTGAAATTGATAGAAAAATAAAGTACTTTTCTTTTTGTGTTTTCAGACCACCTGGTATACATGAGAATGTATATATGTATGTGTTACTTACAATAATAACCAATGTTCTGTCTCCCTTTTTTTTATTTTTCATATTATACTTTCGTACAGTGGAAAACTTGGATTGATAATATGGGAACATGCTTGTTATGCATTCAGGATTCCTCCCGGGACATCCGAGAAGCCCTGCATGAGTTGCTGTGTTACACAAACGTCTCGACTAAAGAGTGTATCCAGCTGGCCCTTCTGGAACTGTTAAAGAACCTCGCCAAGTATCCGACCGACCGCAACTCAGTGTGGAAGTGAGCATCCTATCTAAATTTCCTTCTTGCTATGCAATTAGCACTAACTAGTGATTTTGTTTTTCAAAGAAATGCCGCTTGCAGTTCATCTTTCATTAATCTTCATTCCCCTCCTACAGGTGTTTAAAGTTTCTCGGAGCTCGTCATCCCACTTTGGTGTTGCCCATTGTCCCTGAGCTCCTGAGCACACATCCGTATTTTGACACTCCAGAGCCGGACATGGACGATCCTGCATGTATCCTTCCCTGTTCAGCTCCATTTCCTTTGTGTAGTTATCTAATGATTGTAAAAGCACAGGAACTTTTTTTTTTTTTGTTTGTTTTTTTTTTTTAAGCCATGTATTAGTCTGAATTTCTATTTAATGCCAAAATGGGTTTAATTTTGGATTGAGAATCAGTCAAAGCAAAAAAACAAGTTATAGCCTCTACATCGTGGTTTTATTTAATTTTTTTCCTGATAATGAGTTTCATCAGACATTGCGGTTTTAGTGCTGGTGTTTAACGCAGCAAAGTCTTGTCCCACCATGCCAGCTCTGTTCTCAGACCACACGTTCCGGCACTACGCATACCTGCGTGACAGTCTCTCACACCTCGTGCCTCAACTAAGGGTAAGATTTTATAGTCTGCGCATCTTTCCTATTAGGCATCATTATATCTCTATTATCATGTTCTATTTTGCCTCTTGTCTCTACTTTCAGTTACCAGGCAGGAAGCAAATGGCAGCTCTGGGCTCGGAGTCATCAGGAAAGGAGACTTGCAGCCTGGAGTCGGCACAGCAGTTTCTTCAGGAGAGCCTGTCTCGAGTCAGCATCCTGCAGAACTTGGACTCACCTGGAGCTCAGGACCTGCTCGACTTTACCATCAGGTCTGAAACACAGGGTCACCCTCAGCCACCTGTGGCTGTTTCATGTGCTGATAATCTGTGCGCTGATGTTTATCCCGTTTTTTCACACAGAGATCTGCAGAGACTCGGGATGCTGCAGACAGAGCTGGCCGGATCTGCAGATTTTTATGCAACATACCTGCACTGTCAGCTGCTGTTAATGAAGGTGAGCTCTTATTTTGAAAGCTAGGCATTAAATTCATTTTCAACTCAGCAGTAGTAAAATTTGTTAGTTTTGAGTGATATAATTTTTTTTTATATAATAGGCTCTACAAGAGAAGCTGTGGAGCATGGCTGTGCCTCTGTGTCTGAAACAGAATGCCATGGCATCAACTGCTGCACAGCAGGTACGTGCACTCACAAACACACACGTGTGCACATAGACACAATTTTTTATGTACCTCAAGCCAATGTAACAGTAGATGATTATTTATATATGTACTGATCAGACATAACGTTATGACCATTGAAATGAATATCATGATCTCTTCATCATGGCATCGGTTAGTGGGTGGGATTTATTAGGCATCAAGTGAACATGCAGCTGGTTGATGCAGGAAAAATCCGCGAGCGTTAGGAGTTAGTAAATTTAACAAGGGCCAAATTGTGATGTCTAGACGACTGGGTCAGAGCATCTCCAAAACCTCTTGTAGGCTGTTCCCGGTCTAAAGTGGTCAGTATCTATCAAAATTGGTCAGAAGACGGAACAGTGGGGAACCGGCAACAGGGTCATGGCCGGCCAAGGCCAATTAATTAAAAAATATTAAAGCTTATAAAATCAAGCTTTAATATTAATGTATATTTTTCCAAGGTTGATATACTTTAGTTTTGTTTGAGCCCTGTGAATAGAAGAATATTTCTGTGTCTGTGTGTGTGTGTGTGTGTGTGTGTGTGCCCGCGATAGATTTTAGAAGAGACGTACAAGTTGGAATTCTTGTACAGCGGCTTGGAAACACGTCAGGTGGCAACTATTCATAATGTTCGACTGCAAGCCAAGGCACTACGACTTGTTCTTACTGCCCGCACCAAACGAGGGTCAGCGATGCTAATATATACACACACACACACACACACGCACACAAATTTCACTATCACGCAGCAGTACATAACTCCTGAGACAATGTAATGATCTACACATGATCTGTGTGTGATCAACCATGTTGTACATGAAAGGTTATGAAAGGTATTATCAGTTTTGTTTAGAGCAAACATTTAAACAAATAAAAATGAATTCGTTTTAAAGCCAGAGAGACCAGGCCTGACTGCAACTGAAAGGCCACACATGTTTATTGGATTTGTTCACAGCATTCATTCATCTTCAGCAAATGCTTTGGCCTGGTCAGGGCCTTTGTGGCTTTAA
>JAAIIK010000101.1:6599717-6615268 GCA_014706435.1 Silurus glanis | reverse complement strand
TATATATATATGAGGATCTTGATTTTATTATTTTTTTTTTTAAGTCCCTTTCTTTTTACATTTTTATTTTAAACTTTATCATAATCGCCTGTATATTAACTTATTAAAAGAAATTAAATAAAATTAGTTCTATGTGAAATCAGACATTGAGCACCTCAAAATGGCACAATCCTCTTTTCACATCTCTGCAAAGATTTGACTGTGAGATTGGTAATCAGGCTCCTCAAGGTCACCTCTAGACTGTACCTTTTAATAGTAATCATTTAAAGTCAGGGAATTTAACAAAGAAAAAGATATGAGCATTGATAGGTTTTCGGTACAGAGACATTTAATTCAAGTTTTTACGGCAGGAGTCTTTCACATCAGAGTCAGTAAGTTTTCTGCGATCGGACTCTTTATAACAATGAAGATTTTGTGTTCAGGTAAAGATGTGATAAAAAACTGTGATAAAGAGACATAGTATGTTGAATGGCTCATAGTACCAGCTATAACATAACTGATAATAGAGGCTAATGTAATTTCACTTATGGTACACAACATAAATAAAATTTAACAAACTTAGACAGTAGTCACCTTGTTTAATCAATTTAACAGCACATGTCTTTTTTTTTTTTTTGTTTGTTTGCCATTCTATCAGATCTTAACTGTGTCGTTTTTTTCCTGCATAGGCTCTTCATGGCCGAGCTACCCCACCTGCAGGACAGTTTTGTGGAGAAGCTTCTTGAACTAATGCCCCGACTAATAACTTGCAAACCTCTGGATTTAGTGAAGATCCTCCAGACCACTCTGAGACAGAGCAGATTCACTCACCTCAAACTCCCCGAGCAGGTTGTTCTGTTCAAAGAAAAATCACTATTTCTCCCAATAGGCTTCTAACTCTGTTGTTTTTGCTTCGTTTCCAGATCCACAGAGCTTCAGCTACAATTATTGAGCCAACCGGAGAGTCCGACAACCCGCTGCGGTTTACCTCTGGTTTAGTGCTGGCGTTAGACATCGATGCCACCCTGGAACACGTGCAAGACCCACAAGTAACAGTAAAAGTGCAGGTCAGGGTTCTTACATTGAGTCTTTAATAAAGGTGCAGAAAACATATGATATTATTTCAAGTCCTGAAGTGAATATGTTCGAGACTTTTCTCTCTCTTCTCTCTTATTCTTCCTTCAGGTACTCTACCCAGATGGACAGTCACACATAATTCATCCTAAACCTGGAGATTTTAGGACACCAGGACCAGGAAGGACACGGCTTATCACTCAGGTGTATCTGTCCCATACAGCCTGGACAGGTGAGACAGTTGCAGTTTGTTCAGTTCTATAGCTTAAATACATCTCTTACTCTTTTCTTAGACTGACTCGTGTTTTGCTTAGATTTTTTTATTATTATTATAACAAGGCTATTGTGTTGTTATGAGCTCACTGGATAATAAGTCCAAATAAAAAAAAATGTTTTCCTAATGTGATGGACACCAGTCTTGTCGGATAAGGCAGCATCTTTAGATAGTTCTAGTCGTTTAGTTTTCTAATGGATTGAAGTTCAGTGACCTTCCGGACCGGTAAAAGTGCACCACTGGTCTATGATGCTTACTAAACAAACACACACACAACGACTTGGACCTTGATGGTGTCACTGGTGTGTTCTGCTTAGATTTAAAGTATTTGGAATTTTAATTTAGACAGCAACCGGAAAAAAGCTACGTCACCCTGAAGCATGAGCTATTGGCATTTTTATGATGAGCTACAACCAATTGTAAGCTTGTAATCACAGGCCTGCTTGTTTTTCTGCATGCACTCAAATACGAGGTGGTATCAAAAAGTTTGGAGACTAGCTCTGTTTACAAAAAAAAAAAAGTACTTTATTTATATACGTTTACACTTCTAAATAGTCCCCTTGCACAGAAATACAGCACTTCCAGCAACTACTGCGATTCACGCTGGATCTCCGTAAAGGTGCCAAAATGGCGACCTTTGAGCTGGATCTTCATCTTCGGGAAGAGGGCAAAGTCAGCAGGAGACAAATCTTACGTGTAGGGTGGGTGCGGAAGCGAGATCACGCGGATTGTTCTCCGACGATCATCATGCACAAGTTGCCAAACGATTTGCCCAGATTTACGCAGATTTTCACGCTCGCTCTTTGTTCTAACTTGCAGTTCATGATGAACTCGCAGACGTGGTAACGTCTCGCACGTGGTGAGAATAGCACCAGTTATCGCCATTAGTTTTAAATCTTTTGATACCACCTCATACACTTAGCTATCCTCGTAGAGACTTAATGCCATTTTTTTACGCAAATTCTGAAAACTCAAAACACGCATACCCTTTTTATTTAGCCTTCAGTTTATGTCGTTAGCGTGTTTTTCTGAAAGAAAAAACAAAATCCTTTTCTGCGGCGAGTTTATCGGTGCATATGAAATTAAATCCTAGCAGCCACATTGATATAAATAGAATTACATCTAGGCCGGAGAATGTGGTTCCTGCCAGAATCATTTTGAATGTGTGGGAGTCAAGCCATTTATCTCATACACAGGGAGAGCAGTGAATATATACAGTACGCGTACACTTCACTCCTTTATGTTGCGTCTCTTTCCGATTTAATAAGATGTCCTGACTTGCCAGTATGCAGTATCTTCACTCTGAACCGTAGTTTATACACAACTGATTTTATGTGGGCATTAAGTATTAATGCATTAATACATTCAGAATTCATTTAGGGGGCAGAACAGTTGCAGGAACATCCCACAACTTCCTTGGTTTGATCTTGAGCACAGGTTATGCATGTTCTCCTGTGTTCTTGTTGGTTTTGTCTAGTTTCTCTAATTTCCTAGAAAAACAGGCGAGTAAGTGGACTGACTACTCTAAATTGCCCATAAGTGTGTGACCGTGTGGCCTGGAAGATATTCTCCCATCTCGCACCCAGTGTTCCTCGAATAGTATCTGGATCTACCAGCAACTCGGCCATGGTTACTGAAGATGAATGAATGAACTAATTTCCCTCTTGCTTTCTGTTGTTGTTCTGATTCTCTCAGAGCCATCTCAGATTGAAGTGCGGTTGCTCCTGGCCTACAGCAGTAAACTGGCTGCGCCCAAACCAGCCTGGGACGAGAGCACAGAAGGCCTGCCAACAACCGAAAGCTCAATCGAGGGCACCATCGACCTCAGCAAGCCCGTCAAGGTGTTCATCATGCCAAAACCTGCTCGCCGCTGATCTGGGACTTTAACGTACAAATCTGTACAAAAGCACATGCGTACCAAGCGGAACAAATGACTCAACAGCTTTTTTTCTTCGCGCCCTTAGAATCAATTTATTTTGAGAGAAAATATTGTTCTGTAGTTTTTCCTTGTAATAAAAACTTTTGTCATATGATGTAAATACTGTACTTTTTTTTTTTTGAAAGAACGCTTTAAACGGCCTTTTCAGAGTAAGGCACCGTACAGTCAGCTTTCCGTCTTTAGCAAGTGGAATGGAAAACTCCTCCCACTTTTGCCCCCTGTCCTGCAAGGATGTTGTACTCCTTCACAGCCTTCTCCGTCTGCAGAACTTTTACATCCACACCCTGTTTCTTCACATGTTCCACTGTCGAGGGTGGAACCTGTAGCAGCAAGAAAATCACTGTTAATCCAGTTTCCACTCAGACCATCCAGTGGTTAGAAAAAGAAAAGAAAAAAACTCAGACGGGTATTAATTTGTATATATTTTAAGTTTGGTCATTAGAAATACCTGTAATGCTTCACTCATTCCTCTTCCGATTACCAGAATATCAACTCCTTTCCTCAGGATTTCCTCCAGGTCAGCTGGCTGGACACCTGGATAATGCTGAGAGACTCGTGCCATTTAAAAAAAAAAAAAAAAAGGTGCCTTCCTAATTTTTTACTTTCTGTAGCAAAGCATTCTATCACTTTGCAATTATAATTGATCAGTCGGAGTGTTTGGGCCGATCAATGTGCACTGCAACACCCAATATGCATTATGGTAATCGATCATACACAAAATTTGGGATACAAGCTTTTTTCCCTCTTTGGTGGTTCCTTCCATCACCATCTTGCCATTATTTAGTAAGCAAGAAAAATGTAATCTAACAAAATATTCCCCTCCTTCACTCTTTGTAGATTTTTTTCCTAAATTGAAATGGCACTCACATCTGTCCCAGTCTCTCTCCAGTTCCATTCCCGACTGCCACCTGGCCACACTTTACAATCTTTATAGGAAGAGGAACAGCCTTTGACCTTCATGTGGCCCCAGGACAAAGATGCGATTTCTGGGGAGGACATGACTGCTCTGACCTGTAACTGAATAAATGGCATGATTTGAGCAAGCTCTTCATAACACTAAGGGGGAAACGTTTACTGCTATCAAAATAACAGAGACAGGTTGCTTTAACGAACAGATGCGCTGATCAGGCATAACATTATAACAGTGTTATTCAGTCACTAAACATAATCTCTTCATCATGGCACCTGGTATTGGGTGGAATATATTAGGCAACAGGTGAACATTTTGCCCTTAACGTTTGTTAGAAGCAGGAAAAATGGGCAAGTGTAAGGATTTAAACAAATTTAACAAGGACCAAATTGTGACGTCTAGACGACTGCATCTCTAATACTGCAGCTCTTGTGGGATGTTCCTGGTCTGCAGTGGTCAGTATCTATCAAAAGTGTTCCAAGGAAGGAACAGTGGTGAACCAGTTACAGGGTCATGGGCGGTCAAGGCTCACTGATGCACGTGAGGAAAGAAGGCTGGTCCGTGTGGTCTGATCCAACAGACGAGCTTCTGTAGATCAAACTGCTGAAGAAGTTAATGCTGTTGATGCTTGACAGATCAGAACTGTTTTAAAAGCAAAAGGAGGACCAACAATATTAGGCAGGCGATCATAATGTTAAGCCTGATCGGTCTAGACAGACAGACACTTTGTCATTTCAATGCACCAACATGCAGTTTGATATCTACCAGAATTGCAAATAGTTGCATTGTGCAAACTGAAAATATGTAAATATATAGATCACTTGACATTTTCTGCCATCTGTTTCACTGCTGCTACACATTTCGTACAGTATATTTTAGTAAGATTGGAAATGCATCGATTATACAGCATCTTTAATTAATATATAACTTAATATGTATATTTTATTTTACATTAATTGCACTGTGAGCAACTACAAGCTGACAGTTTCCCTGTGTGATCAATAAAGTATTCTGATGCATCCCAGGGTGAAATTATCAGCCTATTTTAATAAAGATAAAGCCATTCTTTACCCCCAGTAAACGGCAGATCAGCTTACCTGATATACTCGGGCTCTTGCTTTGGCTCTGTGACTTCAGCGTCGCAAAAATAAAAAATATAAAGATGGCTGAGACACGCCCACACGACGTCACGATCCTCATCCAATCATGTGGGACTTTTACCAGCCCAATTGCCTAGCATGTGGCTGTTTTTATCGAGTGATGTTTAGATAGAGATGTTAGGTATATTCTATTGTAATACTGTAATGATATTTAGGAATAAATTGCGATTAATCGTGTTGTGTAGCTAGCTAACCGGGATGTGGCCCGGATGTGACACCTCTCACGACTCTTGTGTTGTTTAACGGGAGTTGTAGTTCGCATAAACGGAATAGTTTAAAAGCTTTATATTTACATTAATTTACGTTAATATGGGTTGGAAAAAATATTCAGCGTCATTCCGTTTAATGCAAAGAACTGAACGCATTAAAACGGCAGCTATCTGTGGCTCATTCATCGTGTCGGGAAATGTATTTCCGGACCCGACGATGACGTAGGGACACACCTATGAATCCTATTGGCTACCAGTCCTGAGCCAGGCAGGTCGTGGATTGGTCAGCTAGTCCGCGAGCCGGTCACAGCGCAGGAAGGCGGGGCTTGTTAAAACACCGGTGGGAGAAAGGTCACGCCCACTCGGAGACGGCATGGTTTCCATCCTCTTCCTTGTCATCAAGGGTTCATGAGGATTCTGATGACTGATCATGAACAGTATTCAAAAGATCAAAACGCAGAACCCCTCCAAAGGGATTTGTGGCGTTTCAGCGGCGCAGCACTGAAACAAAGGTTTTGCCGGTGCTGCTGTCTCGATTGCTGGATTATTCACAGCATTTCACCTCACCAAAATCGGTGTAGGCAATGACGCATTTATTCTGAAAGTTGGAATCACCGAGTGATCCACAACGCGCTTTCTGGTACTGATGCTTCCCCCGTCGCGGTGAATTGTGGGCAGGCCTCGGTCCTCCCCAGCTTTAATCTCACTCTATACTCTCTAACCCGGGTAGGGAAAATGGCTGCTCGGGGTTTGTGTCCGAGCTTTGCCGTCGTGTGCTCATTTCTCGAGCGGTACGGGGCTGCTCTGGATCTGCCCGAAATGACTTTCCCGCAGATGGAGGGATACTTGCAAGATACATCATCAGGTGAGGGGGGGGAGGGAGAGGACATTTTGCTTCTGGATGGCTAGAGTGGACAGGGTCTCTCCATCATCTTCACCACCATCATCATCAGTACCTTACTCCACATTAACTCCATATTTAATCGTTCCCCAGCTCTTATACACACTATATTAACTTATAGAGGTAATAGATCTGAGATCAGGAGCAGGAACCACAGTACCTAGCTAAAGAACTGACAAAACACACCTCCTGGCTAGCATGCTAGTTTTCAGGATTTGATCTACCGTTATAACAGGCGAGAGGAACGACATTATTATGGGATGGAAGGAAAAAAAAAAACCACACACATCCATGTCTCTGGCTTGTTTTTAGTCTTAATCCTTCTTTTATTTAAACTCAATTCTGAGGGTTTTTTTTTTCTGGTCAACATTAACTAGCGTCTCATTCCCGCTAGCTGTCAGGTGGAATTTTTCCATTGGGTTTGTTGCGTTTCGCCATCAAAATCTACACCATAATATTAACTCGTTATGTATACTCTGCCACTTTTCTAACAACTTTATGATCATTATATTTTAGATATATTTTTTTAAATATATATATACTTTGAAATCGTGCCTCATGTTTACATTCACTTTTAGCTAGCAACGCTGTGACAAACAGGACAGAGCCGGCGGCCGTCTCTTCTGCGCATGCGCCCAACTTCTTGGGCAAACTTGGTTCCCACTAATTAGTTGCACAAATATTGATTTCGCATTTTACACACTCTTTCACTTTGCTTTGTCTTGTTTTGTTGGATATTAAGTCTATCCTGGGGTTTATAACAATATTATAACTATCTTTTTTTGTCATAGAGAGGAATACAGAGGTACTACATGGTAGTAACTATTCAGGAATGAAGAGAAATTAGTAGCCAGAAATCCCCTGAATAAATAATAATTACAATCCTAATAAATTTTTTACTATACACAAAAGTCTCGTTGAGTAAAAACGACAACAAAACGCACCCGACCGACCAGGAGGCCTGGGGTGCAGTCAGTCAGCATTCCATTTCATCCCAAAAGTGTTTAGTAGGGTTGAGTTCAGAACTCTGTTGCAGTCCACTCAAGATCTTCCACTCCAACATATGTAAACCCCTATTTTTATGAAGCTCAGGTTTGGGTCTTCTAGTTGAATTGAAGTGAAAATTAAATGCTGCCGCATCCAAAGACATCCTATAAGATTGTGTCTTGTTTGATTGTGTAAGACAGTTTGGGAAGAACCACATATGGCTGGAAAATTCAGATGTCCCAATACTTCTGTTCATAAAGTGTATTCCCTGAGTATGTAATGTTGCCTCCTCCACAAACCAGAGTCAAAATTACTTATGATGAGAACATGATACATTTTGTAATGTAAATTTTGACCATTATAGTCTAATCCAACATGTTTCCTGACATGAAAACATGATTGTTTTCTTCTTCACGTCAGCAATCTCCTTATCCCCCACTCGATCAGAAAGCTTCCTGGGTTGTTTCCCTGTAACGGCGAGGCAGACATAATACATCCATTAAATATCTGCCTAACACATGAAAGACCTCTATCTGAATGATGCATAACAATGGAAACTCTGGTTTATCAGAATTGAAAATGATGTTGAATAAACCACTAAAACTGTATTAAGGGTATAGAACTAATGGTACTCAATTGTATGTATTGATTTGCATGTAAGTGATAAAGGTGTTATTGGTTTACCGATCACCTTTCTGTGACACTGTAGTTCCCCAGCCTCTTGTTGAGCTCCATGTGAAGTTACTTCGCAAACTTGGCAAGTCGGTAACGTCGGACCGATGGGAGAAGTATCTCGTTAAGGTAAATAAAACGACTTTTTGTACTTAGCGCTAGGATTACCTAGTGTAGTTCGAATCCAGTTATCCAATATGCATTAGTGTGTAGTTTATGATGTTTCATCCTGTACAATGTTTTCTTATGTATTGATTGCTTTTTATTTATTTATTTATTTTTTATACAGGTGTGCCAGGAGTTCAATAGTACCTGGGCCTGGGAGCTGGAGAGGAAAGGATACCCAGAAATATCAATAGATTGCAAGGCTGACATCCTTAAGGTGTGGTTTTACAAAATATATACATTATTAGAAGTGATTTGGCATTGTGAGGAAAGAAAAGGTTGTCTGATATGCTTGTACACCATATGGAAAGATTGTGGATACCTGAAAATAAGATTGTTCCACTAGATTTGGGAGGTTTTTTTATGGGGATTTGAGCTCATTCAGTCACAAGGGTGTTAGAAAAGTAAGGATCTGATGTAGGGTGAGGATGATAATTCATCCCAATGGTGTTTAGTAGGGTTGAGTTCAGAGCTTTGTTGCAGGCCACTCAAGAGCTTTCACTCTAACGAATGTAAACCCTATCTTTATGGAGCTCAGGTTTGGGTCTTCTAGTTGAATTGAAGAAAAAAAATCAAACGCTGCCGCATCCAAAGACAAGATTATGTGCCTCCATTTTTGTGGTAACAATTTGGGAAGAACTACATAGAGCTGCAAAAGTCAGATCTCCCAATACTTTTGTTCATAAAGTGTATTCCCTGAGTATGTAGTGTTGCCTCCTCATAGCTCCAGGTCCCTGGTTCAATACCCTGATTTCCTCTAACCTTAAAAAAATACCCCAACTAGTATTGCGTTTGGTATATATCCTGCTTTACACACACTGTTCCTAGTCTATGCTCTGGATTAACTGGATAAAATGAATTGCAGAAGGTGATTGAATAAATTAATATTGTGTTGCACATAGTCAAAATGCTAGTCAAAGTACTAGTTTGGTTATTATTTTTATTTACATATTAACATTGTCCATATACCTTGCATTCATTTATCCTCATTAATCACCCTGTCCTTGTCAGGACCCAATCCTAAAATGCAGGAATACAGTGAGACATTCCTGTGCACAATGGTATGATGTAGCAGAGGTAATTTGCTACCTAGCATGTTTTTCGGGGACGTGGGAGGAAATCGTAGGAGATTGGAAAGTCACCAGTAACCTGAGATCCACACAGAGACAAATATTACGCAATTCATAGTAATAAGTATTAAATGCATAATTGGAACAGGCCCATACGTAGTGCACCACGTGCCTTGTGTTTGATAGCTTGTCCGTTTCGCAGTATTTGTGTGAAAGCCAGTTCGACGACAACCTCAAGTTCAAGACGGCGGTGAATGAGGAAGACCCGGAGCAGATGCGCCTGCAGCCGATCGGCAGAGATAAAGAGGGACTCCTGTACTGGTTCCAACTCGACCAAGACCAGAACGTGCGCCTCTACGTGGAGGAGCAGGACGATCTGGACGGGTCGTCTTGGAGGTGCATTGTCAGGTAAGCAGTAAAGAAACAACAATCTGGAGAATTTAACGATTTACTTTGCTCAATCGGTGAACAGTCATAAGGTACACACAGGAAACAGAAAAGATATGCTTGTTTTGTCCATAAATGAACTGACACGAATTCAGGCACTATATCAGTATTGGAAATGCGCTAATATTATTAATCAGGAGACAAATTTTGTCCAGACTGAGCATTGTCGTTTTATAGTGCATTAAAAATTCAGGACTGGGTGGTTACAAGATTTATTTTCTGTTGTTAAAGACATAGTTCTTAGATTTAAAGAAAGCGTATGACAGGGTGCAGAGAGAGGAGTTGTGGTATTGTATGAGGAAGTCAGGGGTGTCAGAGACGTATGTGAGGGTGGTCTGGGCATGTATAAGGACAGTGTGACAGCAGTAAAGTGTGCAGTATTAACGAAAGACTGGTTTAAGGTGAAGGTTGGACTGCATCAAGGATCGGCTCTGAGCCTTTTCCAGTTTGCATTGGTGATAGACAGGGTGAAGGATGAGATCAGACAGGAGTCTCTATGGATTATGATGTTTGCAGGCGATATTGTGATTTGTGGTGAGAGTAGGGAGCAGGTTGAGAAGAGCCTGGAGAGGTGGAGGTACACGCTGGAGAGAAGGGGAATGAAAGTCAGTAGGAGTAAGACAGAGTACATGTGTGTGAATGAGAGGGAGGACAGTGGAGTGGTGCGGTTGCAGGAAGAAGAGGTGGAGAAGGTGGAGGAGTTCAGGTACCTGGGGTCAACAGTGCAAAATAAAGGAGAGTGTGTTAGTGGAGTGAAGAAAAGAGTGCAGGCAGGGTGGAGTGGGTGGAGAAGAGTGACAGGAGTGATTTGTGATAGAAGGGTATCTGCAAAAGTGAAAGGGAAAGTTTATAGGACTGTGGTGAGACCTGCGATGTTGTATGGTTCAGAGACAGTGGCATTGACTAAAAGACAGGAGGTGGAGCTGGAGGTAGCAGAGCTGAAGATGTTGAGGTTTTCATTAGGAGTTACGACGATGGACAGGATTAGAAATTAGTTTATTAGAGGGACAGCACATGTAGGACGTAGGAAGTGAGAGAGGCGAGATTGAGATTTACATATGTATGCTTATTTAGTAATTAGCAAGTACAATAATAATAATGATTTTTAAAAAGATTCAACAAAGAGTTTCTCAGAATTGTAATACAAACATGGGAGTTGTAATATATTCATATATTATGTATATGTAATATATGCAAATTGATATATATTTCCACAACAAACTGAACAGAGAAGATCTGTCTTCTGCTTTGCCTAATGAGTTTTAAACCTTAAACTACAAAGATTTCTCCCACAGCACACTTGAATTCTTGACTCAGATTGGTCTGAAAGGTTTAATTAATTTTTTAGAGCCGCATGGCGCAGACAGGAGGTTAGCTGTAAAACAAATCACACATTTACATGAATGAGTTGTTGTGTGTAGTAACTGAGCACTAGCAACACTATCACACCACTTTTTTTACTTGAAGATGTCTAAAGGTTATTTACAGGAAGATTTTTGAGCTAGATACAGTTCCATTATCCTCTTAACTGGAGTGGAGAGCTTTATTAAATAAATAAACAGGGAATTTTTTTCACATGTGGAGAACAGACAAAACTGTACATTTGCATTTGGATAGAACTGTTTCTGCAGATCGTCATCCTGCAATGGAACAGTGTCGTTTTCTAAATGAAGTTTGTGGACACCTGACTATAAGATTCTTATGGGTTAGGTTCAGAGCTCTCTAGCAAGCCACGCAAGATCTTCTGCAAGAACCCATGTACACCATATGTTCATGTTCTTGCTTTGTTCAGGTTTTGGGTCTTCAAAATTTCATGCTTTCCAATTGTGTGCTTCCAACTTTATGGTTAGTTTGGGGATACTTTATGGATACTTTTGTTCATATAGTGTAACTCACAGTAAGGCCATGAGTCATTGGCAAGCAATATCATTTGTCTTAACAGTAATAGGACCGAGCTGGCTGACATTTTGGAGCTCCTTAAAGCTAAGATAGAACCAGCAGTGACAGATGAGGAGCGAAACGATGGTACTGCTGGCAGCCCTGGACACGAAAAAAGTGGCGGAGGTACTAAAACACTGCACAGTTCACACTATGTTCCTATACCTACTGAATCATTATCAACGTGATTTTTGTATGGCAGCTTTTACAGTTCTTGTCATGAGTCACATGGTGAATTTGTGATCTGTTTCTTGCTACGTGAATATGCGTATTTTATATTTTTTTCCCAAAGGTGAAATTAAAGACACGAACAAGGTTGGTAAGGTGGAAGAAGACGAAAGCAAGCCAATTACCCTGAGCACTGCAAATGCAAAGCCTGACAAATCCGTCAAAAGAGAAAGTCAGACGGTGTGCGAAATCAAAACGAAAGGATCCGAAGGGCCGCTCAGACTGGAACAAGAGCGAAAGGACGAGCTTGATCCGAAAGCGCTTGGCAGCGAAACCCCCAAATTGGACCCGACTCCTGTTATTGACAACAGAGTGAGCACAATTAAAAGCCTCGTCAAGGACGAGCCGAGAGATTCACCTCGACACTGGAACGCCATCTCGGTCGTCATGGCACCCGGCTCCATCAAACAGGAGCTTCCAGGGAAGACTGATTCCTGTAAGGACAAGAAAGAGAGAACGGCAGATTTCGAGAGGGCTATGAGAAGTGACCAGCAGGCAAAGATACCCCTGAAAAAGCGGGAGCTGAAAAGAACCGACGGCTATGACAACAGTCCTTACAGCCACATCAACAATAATAACAACAGCAACGGCAGTATTTCTGTGGGTGGCATAATTGTACGCAACCCAGCAGCAATGGAGCACACTGGAGAAAAGAAAATAGCACCAGCTCCGCTTCTTCTAGAAAACTCTCAGACACAAGGGAGTGAATCTGTCCATGAGAGGGTCATGTCTCCAAGTAAAAGAGATCAATATGTAGGTTTTGGCGTTATAATGGGCCCGATTGAGAGACAGCAAACATTTCCTGTGCCCGATGGCTCAGGAAATGGCACGAAGGATAGAAACGGACTACACGTAGACCGGGATGTGAAGAGCTTTAAGACCGAGGTGACGCATGCTGAGAGCATACGCCAGTCAGTCCTAGTTAGAAAGCCAAGTGTTTCCCAGGCCACTCATCATTCAAGCATGAGCGAAGAGATGACACTGACGGTCGAGCATGCAGAGAGCGATGCGAAAGTGAAGGCTCTTGGAGCAGACGCTAGAGAGCGAGCTGCATTATTGCTAGCTTTACCGGCTGATGCTGAAAAGGAATACAGGGATGGGAAGTCGGTTATTAGATCCAGTGCTGAGCAGGAAACGGGTGCAAAGCTGGAAGAGGCGAGTAGTACAGAAGAGCAGAAGGGAAGCAGGAAGGCCAAAACGGCAACACTTCCCGATGGAGGAACGGGTGATCTGATCATTAAAGCTTCAGAAGGCAACATCAGCAGAGGATCGAAAAGTTCGAGAAAGAAACGCTCCGAAAAAGCCAAGCTCAAGTCGCAAACCGGTGAGGATCGGAATAAACCCGACGAGGAGGAAGTGTCCTCCGAGCTTCAGAAGGAGGGAATTCGTCTCAAGATCAAGATCCCGCTGCACAGACGAACTCCCGAGCTACGCAGGTCGGCCAGAATCTGCAAGCCCAGTCCCAAGCTGGCAGAGATTCAGGAGCGGAAACACACGGTGCCCGCTACGACACGGGACGTGGAAGAGCACATGGATCTGGAAGAGGAGAGAGCGCTTCACAAGAGGGAGCTGCACAAGAAAATCACCTTAGATGGACAAATCAAACCTACTAAGGTTATTCTTATATTCATGTTGAAGTTTGTTCATGATTAAAACCCAATGATGAGTTCAACAGTCTTTTGGCGCATTTCAGGGGAAACGGCGACACAGGCGGCCTCGCTGGTCGAAACCCTCAAAACCTCGCAAAACCGAAGTCGCTCCGGGAGGGGATGCGGTACTTGAGAGCAAATCTGAGAGAGACGATGAGAAGAGCGAGTTGGATTCGCAGAATTCAGAGGAAGCTCCACCTGAAGATGCCTGTAAACACTGCGGCCTCCCCAACCACCCTGAACTGGTGGGCCACACACCCATTTTATTTCTTGTTAGCATACTTACAGAATAAAGAGTTAGGGGTTAAAGTCTTGAGGAACTTAAATTAGGGAGGTGGTAGCTGAGTGGTGGAAAGGCATTGGATCGGAAGGTCACAAGTTTAGATTCCAGCACCACCAAGCTGCCACTGCTGGGCCCTTAAACAAGGCCCTTAACTCTCATCTGCTCAGTTGTAAATCGCTCTTTATAAGGGCGTCTGCCAAATGGCGTAAATATAGGTTAGCATCAGCAAGTTGTAACTCGACAGGAAATGGTTTTCATTAACAAGTTCTGCCGGGCGAACACTGTGTAGGTTTTATAGTCCTTTCGCGATTGTTGCATGTCAGACTGCTTGTCAAATTGCTTGTCAAACCTGATCCCCATGTCACAATGTAGGATCTCAGTTGTCATAATGTCAGTCACTGTACCAAGAATACTCGCCCGAAGTTTTAAGTCATCAATCCGTGACACAGTAATAGCGGTAATTTGGTTCATGACATGCCTTGATAAAAAAAAAAAAAAAAAAAAAGTCCTAGACATTTTCCCTGAGATGGTTTGAAGTTGTCACGCTAATTGCATCATCAGGGTTCTCGGTTTGACGGGTGTTCAATCGGCGTCAAACCAGCGATCAAAGACTACAGATTTTAGCCTAGGATTATAGGACTCTTTTACGACTTTCAAAATTTGTCCAAACCAAAATCAAAACGGGCCTAAATCGCACAGTGTGAGTCCAGCATTAGGAACAAAACAGTACAGGGTCTCAGCACCATAACACACTGCAATAACACGTTTTTCTTTTCATCTAATGAAGTCCCTCTAATGATAGACTGCTTAATTAAATGTATTCTACTTAAATTAGGGATCAGCACAATGAGCAGGCTAAAATTTTAACTAGAGAAAACACATTTTATAAGCTGAAGCTTCTGATTCAATGTCAGCTTGAAGTAATAAGGTATTTTTACCTGCCTAAAAGCATGCATAGTATGTTTCTGTGACCATCATTTTTATCAAATGATGACATTAAAGTTTCACCATTACCTGTCTCAAATTTGTAGCTGTTTCACAAATTCTGCAGTCATCCTGAGATTTCTCTCTGAGATTCTAACAACATCTACCTGACGGCATTAACATGCCAATGTGATCTCATGAACTCTCGACTGAAGTGTTTCTGCACCTTGATTATATTTAAACATCTATCGTCAATGCTTTTTTTTTTTTCCATTTTAGATTCTCCTTTGTGACCATTGCGACAGTGGCTACCACACGGCCTGCCTGCGACCTCCTCTGATGATCATTCCTGATGGAGAGTGGTTCTGCCCTCCGTGTCAGCACGTGAGTTGCAACACAAAGTCTGTGCTCCATCGTCAGTATACAACAGATTTCTAAATACGAAACTGATATGGACTAATTTAAGACTAAACAAATTTGTTTATTTTGTTCCACAATCCCAAAGTAGCCACATTCACTGGTTAGTTATCTAGATAGCTCACTATAATGTGTACATTCCAGTCCAAAAGATGCCTCCAGTGAAATTGACGTACTTTCTTCTTTTTTCATCCTTATCTAAAAAGCTCTCATTTTTAAGGCAGATGTTATATTCATAAAAAATGGATAAAAACATGCAAATATGACATCACACACACACACACACACACACACACACACACACACACACACACACACACACACA
>JAAIIK010000101.1:6551180-6599707 GCA_014706435.1 Silurus glanis | reverse complement strand
ACACACACACACACACACACACACACACACACACACACACACACACATAGTAGGGCTGTCTATATTAATGCGTTAATAACACGTTAACGCAAATTCATTTTAACAGCACAAATTTTATTAACGTGCGATTAATGCAGCGTTGATTTCTTTTTGACCGTTTTTATAAACAATACAATTAAATACAAATAAAAGAGGCTAAATTAAAACCTTCAACGCAACACATTCATTCACAACGTCCCATCCGGCAATTAAAACCGTCCGTGTGGAAACATAGCAAAAGTTCTGTTTGGTGTCCTGATGGTTTACGTAATTTCAAACGCCATCATTACTTTAAAACGTACAAGAATATTTTGTCTTCATGCTCTATGTTGAGTTTGGTTTCACTAATAATAAACATACATTTGCATAAGGCATCCATATTTGTCCATAGCCATGTTGATTAGAATATTAAAAACTTGAAAAGTATTCATTTAAGGTACATTTAGAACAGAAATAAATGCGATTAAGTTGCGATTAATCACGAGTAATTTATGACAATTATATTTTAATTGATTGACCACCCTATTGTGTACCAAACTGAAAGCCCTGTACCGAAAAATTATATATTTTAAGGGTACAGGGTTTTCGGTTTGGTACCGAATGCATTACTTTTACGTGAGGAACATAGTTCAAATCTGAGTTCTCTCAGGGACGTACAAAGTCGCAGCCTCGCACTTTGAGTAATTTAAATTTTTTTTTTCCCTTTATACTTTAAAACATACACAACATTATTGCTAGGGCTATAATAAAAAAAAATAATAATAATTAGTTAAAAATTCATAGCGCTCATGTTACCTCTAACCAGGAAATGGCTAATGGCTAACGCTAGGTGCCATTGATTGTTTAGCGTTTTTTTTTTTTTTTTTTTTTTTTTTTTATAATTTTTTTTGTTAAAACAATTTTACATTTTAAAGGAGTGAATAAATGAAGGATGGAAGGAATGAAGACATTTGTTAAAGTATACTGAAATAAGTAGAACAGTTCAGTAGAACATATCTTTAGAAAATTAAATATTAAATGTAAATCTCACACACACACACACACACACACACACACACACACACATCTGTATAACCCAAATGGGGTCTAACAAATGTAAACTGGTTCATACATTTTTTTTCCATTTATTTAATTTTATTTAATCAATTTAATTTGTGACAAACTAACCAATTACTCAATATAATAAAAGTGTATTGCATTAATTAGATTCTGTTTTATTTTGATAAAATATTATAAAATATTATTGTATATATTATTTAACCAAGCAACCATTTTACTTGACATTTAAAAAGAAAAAAGTAAACTGTTGCTGTTCACAAATGTTAATAATAAACTGTGTTTATTAGAACTTTTTTGCATTCCTTCTCCTAACCATACCGAAATTGACCCAAACCATGACTTAAAAACCAAGGTACATAACGAATCTTACATTTTGTGTACATTACACCCTTTAATACATATACATATGCACACACACAAAGCCCAATTTCATAAAAACCGGGACGCTGTGTAACAACTAAAACAGAATGCAATGATTTACAGATCCCATAATGACCGCAACGTCTCAAAAAACTTGGAACAGGGCCATGTTTACACTGTAGCGTCCTTTTTTCCTTTTAACAACAATCTGTATACATCTGGGAACTGAAGAGACCAGTTGCGGGAGTTTTGGGAGAGGAATGTTGTCCAAATCATGTCTAATACATTATTCTACCTGCTCAACAGTCCTGGGTTTTTTTGTCACATTTTTTAGTTCATAATGCACTGAACTCTTCTACTATGAAGCCATGCTGTTGTAATAGATGAAGTATACTTTTTTTAGCATTGTATTGCAAGGCCTTCCTCGAAAAAGCATATGTTGCTCTAAAACCTGTACAGGTTGCCAAATGCCCTATACCTTTCAGCATTGATGGTGCCTTTCCAGATGTGAAAGCTGCCCATTCCATAGGCACAAATGCACCTTCATAGCATCAAAAATGCAGGTACTGAGATGGCCTCTCTCCTCCTTAGCTCTTTAGCATGTTTTCCACGAAGAATTAAACATTTTGATGTTTGAACACTACAGTTTTCAGCTTTGCCTCATTTTAAATGAGCTTCAGTCCAGAATAGATGGTGTTTCTGGATCATGTTCACATGTGAGTGACACTAGAGAATCATAGGTGTCTGTGAGCTCAACTACATTTACACTTACATTTATGGCATTTGGCAAACACCCTTACCCAGAGCAACTTGCATATGAGCAGGTAAGGGTTAGGGGCCTTGCTTAAGGATCTAGCAGTGGCAGCTTGGTACTGCAGGGATTTAAATTTGTGACCTTCCGAACCAGAGGCCAATTTCCTTAACCACTGGGCAATCACCTCAAGTATGTGGAAGAGGGTAAATAGCTCTGCCCTTTAACATTCCAGGAAGTTGACAAAGAATTGAATTTACATGTCTCAGGAATACAAGTGTTAGCCTTCTTCCTCTCTGGTAGCTTTGGCATGATTGGATAAACTGGGAAATGGCAGCTGACCAAACTGAGGCGAATAACAGAGAAAATAAAGACACTTTAAAGAGAGTGCCAGCTGTACTATTCTGTATGCATAAGCTTATAATTATTAAGCAGAAATAAGACCAATGTGGCTTTTTATTCACTACACAGGGAGTTGTTTTTGCATACAAGAGAAATTATTTACCAGTCAAAAAGCTAAAATATAACAGAGAGGTTTATTTACTTGTAAGTGCGAAAACTGAGTGTGAATAACTGCAATGTCATTTTCAGAAGCTGCTGTGTAAAAGGCTGGAGGAACAGCTGCAGAACCTGGACACGGCTCTGAAGAAACGGGAACGAGCTGAGAGGAGGTGCAGATACCTCACACAACACAAAAGCACCCCTCACCAACACTGTTTGCCTGTTTGACCTCTGCGTTTTCATCCAGTATTTTGTCAGTATACACTAGATCACTCCTGCCATTTCTCATGCATGTTTTTGTGTCTGTAGGCGTGAACGCCTGGTCTACGTGGGAATCAGCGTGGAGAACATCATACCCAATCCAGTTAGTACATTTAAAAAAAAAAAAAAAAAAATATGCACTGCTATTGAATCCTCAATTCTGAGTGCTAGGTAGCTAGGTAGGATTATACTTGACGATAACCAATTAATCAACAGAAAAAAAATAAATAACACTCCATGTAAAATAGTACTGAAATTTATTACAAACATAAAAATAAAAAACAGTACTGAATCATAAAAAAATGGCTAAATAAATGATTATATTAGTTAATAAATATAATTATAGAATTAATAAAGTATATATTTTAAATATAATATAGAGCTCGCGGTGCAGCAGTCTCGCATGTAAAAACAAACAGCACGTGGTTCAGTGATTCACCTCTAGAGGCCGCTCTTGTAATGACAGTGGACCGGAAGTAGGAAAAAAGTATGGATTTTTGCAGATAGTTCCAATCAAACCGATTGGTCTAATTGGATAATTGGTCGACCACTAATGTATATTTCTTGACCATGTCGACATACAACTTCCCAACAACAATCACACGGTTCCACTAGATGCACAGATATCTTGTATGATGTCATTAGTTTTATCTATTAAATCCTTTAATCTTTCAATACATAACTGAGTATTTTTGCCTCATGATAATAAATTAGGCAGCAGTTTTAGAAGGTTCTTAAGTAATTTCTTCCTCTTCCTCACAGGATGCAGAGGCAGAGGATGGAAAACAAGAGAAGAAAAAAGGTATGAAGAAGTGCAAGAATCTGGAGAGGAGATCGACCCGAAAGAGAAAGTCTATTAGTTACAGGTGATTTGGACCTTCCAAAGAAATCAACCCTGGCCATCTAGCCGTAATTTCTGTATAATCACATTCTGTTTATTCATTTTGAATCACCAGGTTTGACGACTTTGACGAAGCGATCGATGAAGCAATAGAGGAAGATGTACAGAATTCAGATGGAGGAGGTAGGGAAACGTATATGCATGAGTAGATGAAAGAATGTCGGCTTGAACAAGTTGTAGTATTTTGTGTCTTTTTTTTTTTTCGTAGACGTGGGTCTCGGTAAGGATATGGCGGCTATCACAGACCAGGAAGAGAAAGAGGGAGCCAAAGAGATCCGGCAGCCTATGAAAACTCCTGCTCCACGCAAGAGGAAGCGCCGCCGGAGACTTAACGATTTAGACAGCGAAAGCACCCTGGATGAGGAGGAGAGCGAGGACGAGTTTCAGATCAGTGACAGGTGAGTTAGACATACTGTCAGCCAGGACCCTCTTAAATTGTGATCTTTCACAGAGAAGACGATCTTACAAACATCTGCCTACTAACACACTGTCACACAGTGGCACCCCAGACGTCAGTACTTATGCCTTTCTGTCCTGTTTCTTTTATCCCCTTCCTCGAGCCCAGTATGGAGGAGGATGATTTTGTGGTATCTGGGGATGACGGAGGCAGCGATGCCGAAGCTGCATCCTGGGATGGAAGTGAGAGAGGCAGCATCTCCAGCAGTGTAGACCGTCTGCCTCCAACCAGGAGAACAGCCAGGAACGGCCGAGCACAGAAAACCAAGAGGAGGATACGCAAATCAGTTCGACGCCACCAAGGTTCCTCAGAGGAGGAAGAGGAGGAGGAAGAGGAAGAGGAGGAAGAGATGGGTTTGTTGTAACAATTATGTTTTTATGTTTTTAAGATTTTAGAATTTGTGTGATTTCTTTGTTTTAGTTTGTTTTAATTTTTTACATTTGTCAAAACATTTATTGATGTTAACTAGCAATTTCTGTTTATTATAATTATTATTAGTATAGTCATTATACTTCATTCATCCTCATCAGGGTTTATTTGGAACTGAATTCTATTATTGGGACACACCCTCGATGACATACCTGTCCATGTCCCATGTACACCGACTTATAGGTCAAATTTTGCATACACAATCTATCTACTGTCATGTTTTTAGGAGGTTGGAGAAAACCAAAGAGCCCAGAGGAAGCACAGACACAGCATAGAATATGTGCAGAAACTCCCACACAGTAAACAGAACTCAGAGTTATTATCTAGAGGTCAGTCGATTCATCGGTTTTGCCAATTAATTGGCACCAATAGTTGATTGCTGGAACGATCAGCTATTGGCAAAAGTCTACACAGATAGTTTTTCCGGGTAGGGTTCATTGCTTAAGCGTTTACACTTAAGTCGTTACGAGAGCGGCCTCTTGAGGCGAATCACTGATGCCACATGCTGTTCATTTTTGCATACGAGTGTGCACGGTGCATGGATAGCGCTATTTTATATTTATTATTTATAATTTATTCATTATATAATTATATTCATTAATATAATTAATATATTCATATTTTTTTAATTTAGCACATTTTCATAAATAATTATTATTTTTTTTGTAATAAAGTTCAGTACTATTTTACATGGTGTCTTTTTCTTTTCTTTTCCTTTCATTTAAAAAAATCGTATCTTATTAATTGGTTGATTAATCAGTTATCGGCAAGTACGATCCAATGTAGCTGTCGGTAAAATCAGTCGACCTCTATTATTATCTGTTAAAAAGAGTTTTGTGGAATACTGACCATACTGTTATTAACAGACAGTATATTATTATGTTTGGTTTTCCCCGCTGTAGACACGGAGGGTTCCAGTGAGGCCAGCGACAGTGATGTAAATATGAGCAGGAGACGGTCACGGCGCAGTCAAAAAGCCCAGATTAACTATTGCGAAACGTCAGAGTCTGAGGGGTCTCAGAAAGTCTCTGAACGAAAAATTAACCAAGCGCCACGTCGCCGCCGAATCTCCAGCTCTAACAGTGAGTCAGTTCTCTACTCTGTTATACTCTCTGAACTTCCAGTTCCCTGTGTTCATCAGGAAGACTGGTAGCTATTTGTTTCTCTTCACCTACATTTACTACATTCTTTAGGTTATAGTGAAAGGCCAGGAAAGGAAGCCACTAATCATGTTTTAGATAATGAAGGACATTCACTGTCTACATTATTAGAAACACCTAAACAACTGCACATTTATGTACTTATTCAAACAGGCAATTATATGATAACAGCACAGTGCAAAAAAAATCATGCATCAATTCAGCTTTATTTGTGGATTGCGTTTAACAATGGACGGTTCTGAAGTTGGAAAGTATAAGTGTGTTCCTTATCAGTTTATTCCTAATGTGGCAAGAAAAAACTCCCTGAGATGGTATGAGGAAAAAACTTTGAGTGGAACCTGTCCTCATCTGGGTGGCACCGAATGTCCATTTATTATAGTCCCATCATTGTTAAAGTTTACTGTCCAGTGATTATACACTTAAATGCAGAACTGTTCATGCAAACTGCGATCCTAAGCCATTGTAGCATGATATGATATATGTAGCATGATATCTTGATATCAATTACAGTCCAAATACATCCTCTTAATTCTTGAGTTGTTCAGTAACTTCATGGATCTTTAGGCTGTTTATGTAGAACCATCCTTAGCTGCACAGAGTGGCTCCTATTAATACACCAGCAGCTTCAAAGTTCAGGCCGAAAACATGGTTACAGAATTGCGAGGAATGAAGTCAGAATTGCGAGGAATTGCATCCAGAGCGTTGGGATAAATCGGGCAGATCTGAAGTAAAGAAGTGGCCGGTGAACTTGGCCCTTTGTACCTTGAGCATGTTTATTGAGAGAGAGAGAGAGAGAGAGAGAGAGAGAGAGAGAGAAGGAGAGTAGAGGGGCGACAAGGAAAGAGAAATAAGGATTATTCATTATCCTTATTACAACTATCTTTGTTACATAAAACCAGCCAAGGGCTTCAGGTAATGTTCATGTTAAACATCAGAATGTGGGAAAATGTATTCTTTGATCACATGACACACATGACAGTCTTGAGGGTGGTGTGAAAAACAAAATAAAAACATCCTGTGTACAGAGGGTCTAGGGCTGTAACGATTCCTCGAGTAATTTATTACAAAAAAATTCATTGAGGCAAATTATTACATGAGTCTGTGTCCAAACACGCAATGGTTCTGCAGCATTCTGTGTAAGCTCGAGGATCTGCTGTGTGCGAAATTCCCAGGAGATCAGCAGTTTCTAAAACGAGCCCATCTGGCAACAACATCTACATTCACAGAGACACATAGTTTTCCACACCTTCTCTTTATTGTGAAGTTCAATGTAAACTTTAACTAAAGCTTTTGACACGAATCCACATTAGATTTTTGTACTGTGCTGCTGTCAAATGATTGCACATTCCTGCATCAATCTGATCAGACAGTTGTACAGGTGTTCATGTAGGATAACAGCAAGAATATTTAATATGTTCATATTTCATTTGATATCTGCTATCTTTTTGTCAATGCACACATCTCAGTACTTATGATAAAGTCTACACCAATTCAACTCCACTGTGCGTTTGGCTGGTAATCAGGAATTAATCAGTTCAGTTTTTTATATATATTATGTGGTTAATTTGCATATTTTGCCATGGTCTGGTTGAACTAGAGAGGATAACACTATAAGGAGAAATGTAATGACGTACAGTATAAGAAACGAACATCAATACCTTCATTATTTGTAGAGAAATAAACTCTCTCTCTTGCCCTCATTCTGTTTGGAACGTCACAAAAACAAGTCATTTCCTCACAAGATTTTTTCTTTTTAGCTTGAAGACAAATTGTAGCTTGTCACGTCACTGAGAAATCGGACAGCGCAAAGCCTTGCATCCTGAACACTTCTCAACAATATTTTACTCATTTTTACAAAGCGCTGACACTGAAAACTCCTTCCAGCAACGTTATATAAACGTGTCCTTAATGCTAGCTTCACCTGAGCAACGATTTATAGTTTTTTATTGCTGAAACTTTTGTCTCCTGGGATGTCTCACAGTCTCTAGAGTGGTGTGAAAAACAAAAAATATTGTGCGCGCAGAGGTTCTGAGCCTAGTTTTTCCATTTATATATATATATTTTTTTTATGATATTTCAACTACAGGTAGTCCCCGACTTAATATAGAGATGCGTTCTGATTACCCGATCGTACCTTGAATATATTGTAAGTTGAGACATCGCCTATCCTACCCATGAGTCAGGGGAGATCGGGGAAGAAGGGCCTTAGTCAGGGAGGTGACCAAGAATTCGATGGCCACTTTGAAAGAGCTCCAGCATTTCTCTGTGGAGAGAGGAGAACCTTCCGGAAGAACAACCATCTCTGCAGCACTCCACCAATCAGGCCTGTAGAGTGACCTGGAAAAATTACTCTGCACTGATGCTCCCCATCCAACCTGATAGCTGGAGAGGTTCTGCTTAGAAGAATGGAAGAGCGCCAGTTCGCAAGTGGAGGGCGGAGCCATACGCTCTCTGTTTTGTTAGGACACGGCGATTAAAAAAGGAGAGCGACGAGCTGAAATTGGGCTTAAAAACACAGAAAAAAATACTAACACAGAGAGCGGGAGATGTGTAGATCCTGGAGGTGTCCCAACTTGTTGCATGCATATAAGTTTTATTTTTTTTATTTTTTTAAATATTTTATTTTCATTTTTTTCATATCGCTGTCGTCATCACAAGATCGAAAAATCATAAGTCAAGCCATCATTTGGGGACTACCTGTGTTTATTTGGCTCGTCCATTAAGTCCCTGCATATGAACTGTTTGTAAAGTCAAAGCATGTAGTGCAACATATAATATATATGATGCTTTATAGAATATATTAAGCATCTGTTCATTCAATTAAAGCTTCGAATATTATTTTAATTCCTCTACATTTTATTCCAGCATCTGTTGTTTCTAAGGACTCCGAGCCCGAGGAGGAGTCTGACTTGAGGAGCAGACGCCGAGGCAGAAAGAGACAGTCCACGAGGGAAGACTCGAAACAGAGGCACAAACATCTCAAACTAAAACCAGCAAGAAGTACAAGCGAGGAAGAGGAGGAATCCGATGAAGAAGCAGACGCTGGAGCATCCGAGGAGGAAAAGAAGCCACTCCGTAAAAGCCTGAACCGTATCGAATCGGATGAGGACGAAGAGGACGGGGTGGAGAAAAGACCGATGAGAAAGACGGCCGTAAAGCAGGACAGCAGATTAACAGACTGCAGAGAGCTGAGTGTGAGGGGACACACCAGAGGGTTAAAGGACTCGATGCTGAAGCACAACGGCCTGCTTCCTCTTAGATCTTCACCTCAGGATGAAGACGAGGAGGAGGAGGAGGAAGAAGAGGAGGAGGACGAGGAGGATGACCTCACCGCCGCTACGGACTTTGTTAACTTTGTTTTTGACAGCGAACAGTTATCGTGATGTGCTGAAGAAATTTTCATATATTATTTTTTTCATTGCTTGTTTTTTTTTTCCCTGAGTGTTTTTGAGTGTAATGGACCAATCCAAGCTTCCAGAGGAATTCTCACGTGATGTCTAAACATATTTTGGTTTCATGCATCATGCACATGTCAGATGTAGAGCAGGGTCTCGGTGCACATCCTGATTTCTATAAGCAGAAGGTGTCAAATTTTTACATTTACATTTTATCATCCAGTGGCAAACTTGATCATATGACTAGGTCACACAAGTTCCCTTGCTAGTGAACCTGGCTCAAGATTTTGTTGCTTCTTTCTAAAACTGGGGTAAAAACTTAAAAATTCTAAACTAATATAGACTCAAGACACTAAGGTTCATTGTCACTTTTGTTTTTCCCTTCTCAAAAATCTTTAAAAAAAAACAACAGCAACTGAACAGTCATGATCTGGTTTGTATTTTATTCATGAGAAAAAGACGAGGACTCTGGAGTGGTCATCCTTGCCAAGCTGGTCCACTCAAGATGGTCACTTTGGCTAGGATCTGTTAGCCCAGCTCACCAAAAAAAGAGTCGAACCTTCCACTCAGCTTGCTGCCATTTTATGTCAAAACATTTCAAAGATCTCTAAACTGTAAAGCGTTTCACCAGCTCTCTTTATGGCTAAAATGGTTTCATACCAAACACATTAACACTATTATTTAACCCTGCACTATATTATTTAATAGGAATTGAAATAATTACATTATAACCACAAGTTACAAGTATAACGAACTTCTCACCAGTCACACTAACGGACAGGTTTCCATGGAAGATACCTGAAATGGCTTATATATGCAAATCGGCTCCTCGTTACCTAAATCTGAATCGTCCAACAATTATGCATACAGATTTTTTTTTTTTTTTTACATAAATCACAACATTGCACAACATCCTGGAGGTGGTTTTGTATTACACATCTTAATATCTTACATATGGGCTTGAAAAAAATGTAAAACCATTTTGTAATAATTACTAAAATAAAGAGATCCACTACAAAAGCTAGCTAACGAGCTAGGATCAGATTGCTATTATATGAGTGTGGTGAAAGAGCAGGTTATATAACCAATAGAACATCTCGGACAGTTTTCATCTAGGAAACGAACCAACATTCGGCTTGGGTGATGCAGATCTGCTTTTACTATCTCAACGTTAGTGTTTTATCACTCTTACACAAACAGCAATTTGACACAGTTATCCGTTTATAGTCGTTTTCTATTATAGTAGTTTATATTTATATTTAATGTAGCCGGCAACTTGTGGTACAAATTAATTAATGTTTTCACTTACATAATGGCAGCTATACGGAGTCATTCCCTCAACTTATTAAATTTTTTTTTAGATGAGAAGACCGTCCCATGGTTTAGATCGTGTCTGTCATCCAAATCTTTGTGAACGAGCTGATACCATAGACACTATACTTTTATTTGAGTGCGAAATTTTAACCAATCAGATGGTGTCGTGGTAGGACAAAACTAAAAATTAGACGGTAGCATCTGACTAAAGCTTGCTTAGTTGTTTCATTGTATCAATTAAAGATATAAATAAATAGCTAGTGAGCGTGGAACTTATTAGTTCAAATAGAAATGTAGGTTTATTGTAAAATTGGGTGTCATCTTAACAACATGCCTTGATAGCGTAGCCTTGAGAAATCTTTTGTGTGAGGAGGATGTCAGTGAGAACACTTTATATAAACGCCAGTCTGGTATATAATTACACGTAAAAGAGTTCAGCTAGCATTACCTTGTTTGCTAGCATATTGACAAACTACCTAATGTCAGATGTCAAACTAGTGCTAATAGTAACTTTGGTAACAAAGCTGACTAGTTAGAAATTTATCTCTATGTAATCAGAGGGGTTTATTTGGATATTTGGCTAGTTTGCATAGTTAGCTAAACTCAGCATGTATGCCAAGCACTACAATAAGCCAAAAACTTTTTTTAAAGGTTAGGAGTGCTGTCGTATGATCAAGTTTGCCCTGATCAACTGATCAGATCCAGTCCTTGTGGACCCCAGGAAAATCAGGATGTGTGTTTCTAAGTGATCTATGTACACTAGAGCTGATCTTCAGAAAGTAAAGCACTGTTATTTGTCAGGCCAGTAATGCGCCATCTGTCTAACACGAGCTTATATTAGCCTGTAGAGACACTGTACATTTTCTGCTTGTATGCTAGCACCTTTTAAATCGGTGGTTTAGTAATGTTTCCAGTTTTATTTTCTGTAAAATAGAAAAAGGGAAAAAAAAATCCAAAGTTTTTTTTATATATATAATTATCAGAAGGAGATTCTGTTTGAAAGAGTTTTGCTAACCCTAAACAACAATCCTCTGTGCCAGCCTGTCCAATTAACACATTTTATTCAAGGCGAATTGTAACCCAAGCGTCTCAACACGTTCTGTTCTGCCATCGGAAAAGAAATAAAAATGCAGCAAAATATCAATATCAAGGCACAGAATTTAGTCGAAATGAATTAGCAGCTTTTATGGAAAGAACGCACATACAGTAAATAGCTACTTTATTAAAGAAGTGTCTCTCATTACTATAACAGAAAATCTTTTACTGAAAATGTGATCTTAATTTTATATTTTGAATTGTTCCTCCAAATTTTGTCTTTTCTAGTACATCTATGAAGGTAACCTATGGTAGTTAAATCCTTTAATGCTAATGTTTTTTTTGTTTTTTTTCCAATAACACTGTATAAAAATGTATGTGCCTGTTGACTTGCCCTTAGGCTGAAGTAAATCTTGACTGAAAATGCACTTCTCAAAGCACCTTGGATTGTACCAGTTTGCCCAGTTTAACCCAGTCCAGTCCAGCCCAGCCCAGTCCAGCCCAGCGGTTTCGACTCTCGTTCGAAAGCACTTTACACAACACCCTCTTGCTTTATTTCTCTCTTTCCCACTAATTCATTCGAAACTGTGCTGTGTGCTCTACTTGGTCATTTGAAATCCAACACTACCAAATCATTCCAGGTACACACCACACAAACCAAGTCTAGAGTCCCGGTGAATGTGGCCTTTGTCTGCTGTAAAGTTATTCAACTGGAATGAGTGTTACTTCTATTTTACTGTTCTAATGTTCAGTCTCAGTACATAACAAAATTTAAAAAAAAAACCTCAATAAACATGACAAGCGTATCTGTAATGAAGTCTCTTCATTCATTACATTACATTATTGCTTCGAGCAAACATGGATCTTTTGGATTTCCAACTTTGACTTATAATAACACTTCCAGAGCTGAACGTGGCAGTGAAGACTGCCTGGAAATTAAAAATCACCCCGGGAGTGTTGTTTTGTGTCCTGTTGGAAATAAAAAAGTCAATGTGGTGCACCCCAAACCCATTATTCAGTCGTGTATGCACGTGGTGTTTGAGGGAAAGTATGTATAATATGCCAATCATACACAAACAAAAAGGAACGTATTCAGCCAAATATATTCCACTGAAAATAAAGAAGTTGCTACTTTGCCATCCACTGAAAAGATCCACTGTGGAACGAGTATTCAGACAATAGTACAATAAAAAGTAGTGTTTACCAGATACAGTTACTTTAATTTAATTATTTCAAGTAGGAAATAACTAACACTATACATTGCTAATGAATTAAGCAGATGTAAAATTGCTTGTAAATAATCGATTTCTTTTCATTAACTAATAAAGTAAATGCTAATTCAATCTGACATTAGCAAAGCCAACCACCTGACAAATATTGTAAGGTAATATTAGCAGATTAGGGCAATTCTTATATTTATGTATTACACAGAGCTTTATAAATAATGTATATATTTAAATGTGTCTAACAAAGTCAATGGATGTTTCCTTCTAGTTCTCTCTTTGGATCTCTGTCTTTTTCATTCACACATCTTTTTAAATACAGCCTTATTTAGCACTGATTAATAATAAACATGCATCAGGCTTTCCATATTTTATCATTTACAATAAATATAACAATCTATTATTTTAGATTTTTGTACAAGTTTCTCCCAAAAAAATTAATACAGGACAGTTTTCTCAGTTATATTTACGTCCGGGCCTATATTTTTTTGAGTTAAAAAAAAAAGATATATATTTTTATCATCATATGTATATTTCTAGCATATATATATATATATATATATATATATATATATATATATATATATATATATATATATATATATATATACGTATATATATTTATCATATATTTAATTAATGTTTTTATTTTATTTTAGACTTTATATAAATATAAAATAAAAACATATAAATGAAATGTATTATATATACATACATTTCATTTTAGACATTATACATTTTATTTAAAAAAAATTAAATAAAACTTTTAATTATATCAAAACATACATCTTTTGATATTCAAATACAGACGTCATCTGGCGACATTTCTAGCATCAGTTTCTACTACTTTCCCCTGAAGGGGGCTCTTGATTCTGACAGAAGCCCAGGGAAAAGAAACAAAGCTAGGGCCCTAGATTGTGATTTGAGGAGCGACCCGGAGCTCATGTGGCGCATGGAAACGACAAAGTAACGTGTAACACTGAGGTGATTTAGACAAATAAATAATTCGTTTTCAATATATCTTTATCTTCTGTTTTTTTTAGCAGTGTAAACAGTGTTGTGAAGACCCGAAACTGTAGTATTTATTTTTTTACACTGAGAAAAACGGCCGTTGTGTTCTCAGGTTAGCGTGTGCTAGCTAGCATTCTGGTGTTGTGGTTGTTTAGCCGTAAGGCCACTTGGTCAGGGCAGGGAGGTCTGGGAGATAAAAAGAGGGTGAGAGAAAAAGGTTTTATTTAGCTTGGGGATAAAATGGTTCTGTTAAAAAGTTTACCTCCTCCTGCTGAGGGAGTTCGGCATCAACAGGCCGAGACCGCGGCTCTCTTAGACGGTGAAGGACTCGGAACAGGGACTCTGTACATAACCGAGGCGTAAGTAAAAGTTACATTACTCTGTACTCTCTCAGAGGGTGTGTGTGTGTGTGTGTGTGTGTGTGTGCGCGCGCGCGAGAGAGAGAGAGAAAGAAAGAGAGCGAGTGTATGAGTATGAGAGTGTGTTTGAGAGAGAGGTGTGTGTGAGAGAGAGAGAGAGAGAGCGCGAGTGTAAGTAAGTTTGAGAGAGGTGTGTGTGTGAGAGAGAGAGAGAAAAAGAGAGCGAGTGTGAGAGTGAGTTTGAGAGAGGTGTGTGTGAGAGAGAGAAGGAGAGTGAGTTTGAGAGAGAGGTGTGTGTGAGAGAGAGAAGGAGAGTGAGTTTGAGAGAGAGGTGTGTGTGTGAGAGAGAAAGAGAGCGAGTGTATAAGTTTGGGAGAGAGGTGTGTGTGAGAGAGAGAAGGAGAGAGAGCGTGTGTGAGAGAGGAAAAAAAAGTGTATTTGAGAGAGAGAGAGAGAGAGAGTGTGTGTGAGAAAAAGAGCAAGTGTGTTTGAGAGAGAAGGGGGTGTGTTTGAGTATATGAGAGAGAGAGGTGAGTGAGTGAGAGAAAATGAGGGCCAGAGTGTGTTAGAGAGAGAGCGTGTGTGTGTGTGTGTGTGTGTGTGTGTGTGTGTGTGTGTGTGTGTGTGTGTGTGTGTGTGAGAGAGAAAGAAAAAGAGCAAGTGTGTGTGTTTGAGAGCGATTGTGTATATGTGAGAGTGAGTAAATGTGTGTGTGTGTGTGAATGTGTGTGTGTGTGTGTTCCACGTGTGAAATTTGCTACTTTCTGGTTTTACTCTGGAGATATGAAGGTAATGTTCATAAGAAATAAGAGAAACCTGTACAGTGCCACTTGAAAGTCTATTACACACTCACCTGCAGTCTTAAGTGACGTATTACAATATGTCCTGTTTATACTTATGTACTTAGTGTGCGGCATCATGCTGTTTAGTCTGTTCAGTGTGTCCCAAATCAAAAGGTGTGACCGTTTGGTAAAGTCCACATTAAATCATTGAAAGTTTTGTGTCTTTCAGTTAAGAAAGAAAAAGGCTTAAATAAAAAAAGTAGAAAAAATTTGCTTTGTTTGGACCAGGTTTTGTTTTTAAATGTACATTGAAAAATTGTCATGAGTAAGATTACTTTTAATTGAGTGTACAGTGCTACAGATGCAGTGCGGGGAATTCCCTTGATCAGTTTGTTTTTGTTTTATTTCTAGTACTTCTCCTGCCACTTGTTGCGTTTATGGCCATCTCATGATAAGTCGCTTGTTGTATTGCTCAACTGTGTGCATTGGATTAATGCGTCTGCCAAATCAATACATTTAAATGTGTAAAAGTGTTTGAATGTGTAAAAACCACTAACAGAACTTATATACTTTCCTATCAGGTCCCTGTCATGGTTTAATGGCTCAGGTATGGGCTTTTCACTGGATTATCCCACCATCAGTCTGCACGCCATCTCTCGAGACCCGAGTGCTCACCCGCAGGAGCACCTGTACGTGATGGTCAACAAAAAACTGAATGGTAGGGAAATAAATGTCTGGACGCCATGACACTTTCAGATCTGTTCTAAACACATGCTCATTAAATGATGATTTTTTTTTTTTTATTTGTGTTGCTTGATGTTAAAAAAAAAAAAAACAACAATACATTTGTAGAGGGTTTTTTTTTTTTTTTTTTTTAATAAGTAATAACCTTTAAGCAATTTAGCCTTCAGTGCTTAAAGTCTTTTAATCCGAACGACTAATTTTACCAGACGAAAATGAGGCAGAGATGCAGGAGAAGGATCCAGATGACAAAGGCGAAGAGGAGAGCGATGATGAGGACAACGAAGAGGAGGTCATCACGGAGATCCGATTTGTGCCCAGCGATAAAACAGCACGTGAGTGTGTGCGCCGAGATCGACGTTTTGCATCGACGTCACGTCTTTCATATGCACAGATCCACATTTCGGTGTGATTACAGTGTAACGACTGAGCGCTTTGCATCACAGTTCAATCGAGGCTCCGTTGTTTTATCGTCCAAGCAAACAAAATTCACTGCGTTTGAGTCAGACTTGAGTTTGCACTTTAATATCTACATGAGTAAGATTAAATATAGTTTAAATCATAAATATGAAGTTTTACCAAGTTTCCATTTATTGGTAGTATGAGAGATACAAGTGTATGAGGGATTCTATATAGCAGTGTAATGACACGGTTCAATGTATTGTTTTATTATGCAGCTCTCGCTATGTGCGTCACAGCATTTTAAACAATACTAACAGATTGTGTAAAAAAAAAAAAAAGATCTTATTCTAATATACTGCTTCTATAATTTGAGGTATAATAAACTCCCACACCCAAAACTCTGAAAAAGTTGCTCTCTTTTTGCTACGTAACAGAACAAAGGAAGTATTTTTCTGCCTGATCCAATTCTGGTTAAAAAAAGTCTGTTGTATTGTAGCTGCAGATATGAGACCACTCATTATAGAGACAAACACATGATTCAAAACCATATTAGAGCCACAGATAACTGCGTGCGAGTGAAGTAAACCGCCCTTGTGCTTGATTCATACCGGCAGCGTGGTCAAGGTGTTTATGCCAAATTATACTCTTTTTTTTTTTTTTTTTTTATTATAACCAAAGTTTAGACTTCATGTAGGAAAGAAACAAAGTGATGCGATGTCTGTATAGCTAATTTTCTTCTCACTTTTAACTATTTGCTTGGGGGGTTTTGTTGCCAGAATGAGCCGGCCTCTGAAACTTGCTGTGCTGCTGCAGGCTTGAAGGTTTAGATCCACCAAACAAATCAGTTTGAATCCATGAAATATTCATGCAGCAAATCTTGATCAGTTTTATATTTTAGTAAGAATACGTCTGATTTCTAATTATTGATTTAGTAAAATTCAGTGTAAAGCCATTTTGAGCGAGTTTTTCTACAAACAAACTGAACTCTTGTGTTGCAGTGGAGTCGATGTTTTCTGCCATGTGTGACTGCCAGGCATTGCACCCCGACCCAGAGGATGCAGACTCTGACAATGAGGAGTTTGAAGGAGAGGAATATGAAGAGGAGGAGACTGGTGGTAAAAAAAAAAGAAAATAAATTATTCTTCATGCAATTACCCTATCCTACTCTTATCATCCCACTCACTGTTGTTCACTGCTGTTCTCCCTCTTTCCTAATCACATCAAGGCCAGGGTGACGTACCCACTTTCTATACATATGAGGAGGGTTTGTCGCACCTGACTGCAGAGGGCCAGGCCACGCTGCAGAGACTTGAAGGGATGCTCGCTCAGTCCGTCACGCAACAGTTTCACATGGCTGGAGTTCGCACCGATGAACCATCGGCTGAGTTTGAAGGTCTGTGATGTTTCCGTGCGTCAAGAAGTACGAATGATAAAAATACACTAAACCGATAAGTGAAGTGCCATCAGACTTTAGCGTTATATCATTATGTGACCACTAGAGGTCAGTAACATGCCTCCAGACTTTTTATAATACATGGCTAAATAAACAAATATACCTCATATATGTGTGTGTTTAAAGCTTTAAAGTGGATCATAATTCACATACACTCCAGATGTTTGTTACAGATTTGTCTTAGACAATTGCAATATACAATGTGGTATTATACATCAAATTTTATTCATGATTATAGATTATATTAAGTTAAACTGTATCTTAAACCAGTACTTCATGATTAAGAGCTGGATGTGGTTTGAAAGCAGATATGTACTGCTGAGATAATCAGGTTTGATACACCCTGTATATTTGGGGAATTTTCCCCTGAATCATTGATTTAAATGCTGCAATTGTTTGAATTTTGTTTGTATATTTTAAATAATATGCTGTTATCATGACTAACATATAAACCAGTAAATAATCTCAGATTTTTGTCTTTGTATTTGTCCTCCAGATGGAATGGAGGTTGACCCAAATTCTGCCGTTGCTGGACAGTTTGACGATGCTGATGTTGATCATTGGTAAATTATATCTTTCAGTGCATCTGGAAAGTATTCACAGTGCTTCTCTTTTTCCATATTTTATGTTACAGCCTTTTTTCAAATTGGATTGAATTAATTGTTTTCCTCAAAATTCTACAACCAATACCCCGTAATAACAACACGATAGAAGTTTGTTACAAATCTTTGCAAATTTATATAAAAAAAAAAACAGTGGTCTCAATCATCCTTAAATGGAAGAAGTTTGAAACCACTGGGACTCTTCTTAGAGCAGGCCGCCTGGTCAAGCTGAGCGATTGGGGAGAAGGGCCTTAGTCAGGCAGGTGACAAGAACCCGATTGTCTTACTGAAAGAGCTCTAGCATTTCTCTGTGGAGAGAGAAGAACCTTCCAGAAGAACAACCATCTCTGCAGCACTCCACCAATCAAGCCTGTGTGGTAGAGTGGGCAGACGGAAGCCACTCCTCAGCAAAAGGCACCTGAAGGCCAATGAGAAATAAAGATTGAACTCTTTGACCCGAATGCTAAGCATCATGTCTGGAGGAAATCAGGCACCGCTCCTCACCTGGCCAATACCGTCCCTATGGTGAAGCATGGTGGTGGCAGCATCATGCTGTGGGGATGTTTTTCAGCAGCAGGAACTGGGAGACTAGTCAGGATTGAGGGAGAGATGGCTGCAGCAATGTACAGAGACATCCTTGATGAAAACCTGCTCCAGAGCGCTCTGGACCTCAGACTGGGGCGACGGTTCATCTTCCAACAGCGACCCTAATCACACAGCCAATATAATAAACAGTGGCTACGGGGTGACTCTGTGAATGTCCTTGAGTGGTTCAGTCAGAGCCCAGACTTGAATCCGATTGAACATCTCTGGAGAGATCTGAAAATGGCAGTGCACATACAACCTGATGGAGCTTGAGAGGTTCTGCAATGAAGAATGGGAGAAACCAAAAATCGGGATGCCAAGCATGTAGCATCATACTCAAAAAGCACTTGAGGCTGTAATTGGTGCCAAAGATGTATTTGAGCAAAGACTTTGAATGTTTATGTACGTGATTTTTTTATTTATTTATTTTTTTTTAATTTGCAAAGATTTTCAAACAAACATCTTTACGTTGTCATAATATGGTATTGTTTGTAGAATTTTAAGGAATATTTAATTTATTCCATTTTTGAATGAGGGTGTAACAACAAAAGGTGGAAAAAGTCAAGTGCTCTGAAAACTTTCAGGATGCATATCTTCATCACTCTTTAATTAGTAAGATGGAGCTAAATTCTCAGCTTCAGTACCCGATAAAATATACAACAAAGCACATCAGTTTTATATTCAGTCATTATGGGGGTATTTGGCCTCTGGAGAAATCCTTTTATTTGGAAAAAGCCAAAACATCTTCAGCACCTTTCTAACAGTGAAAAATGATCCATTTGTGGGGAAACTTTTGACTGATCATTCATCAGAGGAAGATAGATTGACCAAAAGGACAATCCTATATTAAAAACCTGTAAGACACTTGAGGCAGAGGTTTACCTTCAAACAGGACAACAGCTCTAAGCATACTGTTAAAATTAAGCACCTGAATGTATTCGAGCGGCTCAGTTTCGATTTGTAGACTGATTATGTATTCCTTACTGTTTTCTCTTTCTACAGACATAATGTACTTCGTTGCTAACGGAAGCACTTGAGTGGCCCTGAGTGATGGGAATCGTTCAGAGATCCGTCTTCTCTTGTCTGCTCCACTCATGACGTTCAGCACTGGTTTCCCTGATGCCGTCATCATTTCTGTATCTTGTGTTATGTTTTGTCTTCTTCCTTCAGACCACATTGTAAGTGCTCCTTGAAAGTAAGTCATATTTGTATGAAATGCCATGAAATAAATTTCTTTTGTATAAAGCACTTGTAAAAGAGGCCTAATGCCTTTCTTGTTGTGGATTCTTATTCTTCCCACTTAAAACCTTGATGGATATTTTTTACACCCCATCATCCTGATTTCAAATCTCAGGAAAAGAAAAAAAAGCGTGTGCACATACAAGGTTTATTATTTATTATTATTATTATTATTATTATTATTTATATATAATTGTTTTGCTGGTAATATCTTCTTACTGTAACTCGTACTATAGTAAATTATATACTAAATATACTAAATTTGTATAATAGATATAAACTTGTATATAAAACAAACTATCACAACTCGCATAGAACAAAATAAGTACAGCATATCTGAACAGTTGGGAATTTACTATAAGCACACACACACACACACTCTAAAAGTGATGAAAGTTGATTGGGCTCTATTTTACCCCCTAATCATTTAAAATGAACAGTTTAGATGTTTCTTTTGTACAGGAAAAAAGTATTGGGGTATGTGGTTTGTTTACTACACAGTACTTACATGATATAGTACTTTAAAGATGTGACTATTCCACACCATGTTACAAATTATTTTTAATTATTTTACTTACAAACACACTGGTGGCTTATTTGTGGTTTGCATTTGTCTGTCACCTCCAACTATTTCTGATTTATGTTCACTGAAATCATTCACTCTGTAACTCTGCCCACATTTTTGTGTGGGTTGGTTTGGTTTAGCGATTTTTTTTGCACCACTGTTATCAGCTGGGCAAAGTTTGCTCCTTGTATCTCCTCCTGTTCATCAGTAAATCATTAATGAGCTTTTCCCCAAGTCTCTGCTGTCAGACAGAGCTCAAACTCATGATGATTTCATTATGACTAGAACTGTTTGGTCATGGGAATCTTCACAGAACAGTTTGTGTGCAGGTGTGAATTTTTACCACAATATTACAGACCTGCACCTGATCCCAGTTTATAAAACATAAACAACTTGTATTCGTAGTATGCATTCATGTAGTATTCATTTTTCATATCCAGGGTGTTATAGAAAAATAGTCAGAATTGAAAGTGTGGTGTGAATTTGGCATGATCTGTTATTCTCCTAAGGTGAATTAATTTATAATAATAATAATAATTTAATAATAATAAAAAAAACAGCAATTAACTGCTAAAAATTAAAGAACATACCTATTAATTAGGGCAGAAACGATTAAAGTAATTCGAATACAAAAAATGTTTTGCCTCGATGCTACATTTAGACCATTTAACTACACACAGAGCATTCTGTTTCCCCACGGACCATTGTTACTGACGCACCACCCGATAAACCCTGGAGTGCTATGGACAGGTAAACACAGCTGCAGTATGCAGAACACCGCAGAATGAAAAATTGAAGGGGTGTGGAGAAGATCCAGGCCAAAGAAAATGACAAAAATTTCCAAAGTTTGGGATCATTTCAAACTAAAACATAAAGAAAACACGGTACAGTGCAATTACTGTTTTTAATGTCATTTGAAAATGATTTTTATATTTTGATGTAATTTGGCAATTAAATCCACTAAATGGGTTTAGTTTTCAGATATTTTGTATGATATTTTACCAATAGAAATGTACATTTTTCTAAAAAAAGGAAACAAATGTTCATTTTAAGAGACCCGTCTCATTTTCTCTTGTATTTTTAGTATTGATCTTCAATAAAGAAAAAGTTCTTATCTGAATAATCTATGGAATAATCGGTCAAATACTCGGTTACTAAAATAATCGATAGCTGCAGCCCTACTTTTAATATACAGTTTACGTGGAAGTTGTTTCCTTTTATGAGCCATTAACGAAGCTAAGTTTTTACCTTACCTATACACTGTACAGTACCAGTCAAATGTTTGGACACGTCTCCTTCAATGTTTTGTCTTTATGTTTATTATTTTCAACATTGTACATGAATACTGAAGACATTCAAACTGCGGAAGAACACGTATGGAATCATCTAGTAAAGTGTTAAACAATATGTTTTAGATTTTAGATTGCCCAAAGTAGCTACGTTTAGCTTTGATGACAACTTGACAAACTGCATTCTTTCATTGGATTCACAAAGTGGGCACCTGGAATTGTTTTAGATGTACAGGTGTTCATTGAAACTACATATTGTGCTGTTCTAGAAACATCTGACAGGTTTGCTAAAACCATTCATTTACTTAAATCTTTCTGTATATAGAAATAAAGAAAACCTTTATCATCTGTATCATACACTGATCAGGCATAACTTTATGACCACCTGCCTAATATTCTGTTGATCCCCCTTTTGCTGCCAAAACAGTTCTGACCCGTCGAGCATTAACAGCATTAACTTCTTCAGCAGTTTGATCTACAGAAGCTCGTCTGTTGCGTTGGACCACACGGACCAACCTTTACTCCTCACGCCGCCCATGACCCTGTGGCCGGTTCACCACTGTTCCTTCTTCTAACCACTTTTGATAGATACTGACCACTGCAGACCAGGAACAGCCTACAAGAGCTGCAGTTTTGGAGATGCTCTGACCCAGACGTCTAGACATCACAATTTGGCTCTGGTCAAACTCGCATAAATCCTTACGCTCGCCCATTTTTCCTGCTTCTAACACATCAACTTTGAGGACAAAATGTTCACTTGCTACCTAATAAATCCCTCCCACTAACAGGTACCAAAGAGAGATCAAGAGATCATCAGTGTTATTTAATCATCGGTCATAATGATGTAATGTCATGATGTTATGCCTGATCGGTGTATACTGTTTTTTTTTTTCATTTCCCATTAAAGAATCCCTTCTTGATTTCCTGTACACTGACAGTGAGTGAAGGCCAGCCAGAGTCCAGTCATAATGTCATAATGTCATGTCTGATCGGTGTATTTCGCATGTTTAATAACGAGTCTCTCCAGTGTGAGCACTTCATAACAGTGTAAGGGCTTAATGTCAGAAAAGGGAAAAATAGAGGTTGAGGGAATGACCGTAGCTGTTATGGTGCAGGTCACAGAGTTTGTCTGGTTTTGTTTAAAACATTTTGAAAGAACAAATGGATGACATATAATTCTTTAGTAATGTGGTTGTGTAGCAGGAAAATAACACCTGAGCTCATGCAGCAGTTGCAAAATAAATTTCTGTCATGTTTTATTGCTTCTATTGCACCTGGTAACGAGGTTGAGCCTATAATAATCCAACACCAAATCATCTGGTTTGATTATGTAATATTAGCGCAGGATCACTCATCATGTTGCAGTCGTCTGCACTGGGCTGGATAAGGTTTGAGCTAAATTTTACCTAATGAAAGCAATTGTGTAAAGGAAACAAATGCACAGACAGAGAGCAGAGTCCGCATGAGTGAACTTTCTGCTGATGAAAGACTTATGTCTAATTACAGATTAGACAAACGAGTGGTGAAGCAGGATGCTAAGATGAAGCAATCGGATAGGCTGAATATCCTGTTACACCGAGACATTTTGATCCATTTTCCCACCGATATTGCTGAAGGACCTGTCAACATACAGCTTTGCTATAATGGGGATGCATTAGCATGGCAAGCTTAATGAAAAAAAGTGTAACTGACACAAATCCTAGATCAAATATAGAAGATCAGTGAGTACTCAGGATTTCCTTCAGGGGGAATCGACAAGACATGGTGTAATGCCTCAACTTGTTTTGTGTTGCCTTCAGGAAGAGGAATGAATGTCACTTATCCAGATTTTTCTGATTATAAATACAACATTCTTAGGGCTTGTCAAGTAAAGGTCTTCACTTTTTTAACTGACATACAGAGTGTCTGTGTGTGTGTGTGTGTGTGTGTGTGTGTGTGTGTGTGTGTGTGTGTGTGTGAAGAGGCACATCGATAGGACATCAGTCAGCTCAAAGGTCACTGTTCCATGAGCCCATACCGCACATTACAGGAGACTCACGTTCACAAAACAAGCATTGCCTTTCAGGACTGTTTCTGCCTGTCCTTAACAACTTGCATTCATGACCTGAAGGTCTGGTGGGTTTTCTACTGCAGGAACATTGAAAAAAACAAAAAAAACAAAACAGGGATCTTTAGGTTTCCAATGCACTGGTGTCTGGCAAGAGACACTTTCTACAACTGTGTTTAGTCTGAAATGTGGCAGTAAAGTGTACATAACAATGACATTAAAGTGCACCTGGTTCAATGTTGCATCACTGTCTGCAAACATGTAAATGAAAAATATATTAATGTCAGCAGCATAAAAATCCAAACAAAAATGAAGACAGTTTCCACTAATTTTTCCATCCATATGTGGTTCTTCCCCAAATTATTACCACAAAGTTGGAGGCACACTATTTTATAGGATGTATTTTCCCTTTACTTAAACTAGGAAACCCAAACCTGTTCCAGCATGGCAATGCCCTTGTGCACAAAGCCAGCTCCATGCAGATATGCTTTACATGTGTTGGAGTAGAAGATCTTGCTATAGAGCTCTGACCTCATCCCTATTGAACACCTTTTTGAAAGTTCTGGAACATTGACTGCACCTCAGGTTTCCCCACCATACATCAGTACCTGACTTTATTAACACCCTTGTTTCTGAATGAACACAAATCTCCACAAGCACTCTCCAAAATTGGTGAAAGTGAAAAGTGGAACATCTTCCCAGAAGAGTGGACGTTACTATAACTGCGAATGGGGAATAAATGTGGAATTGGATGTTCAAAAAAAAAGCACCATTGAATCTTATGGTGAGGTGTCCACAAACTTTTGTTTAATAGTGGAAACACCAAGCAACTTGTAACGACACCAGGAGCTGTGACTTACTGATTTTGGAGGGTTACACTCAGAAGATTCCAGAACATTGATGAAAAGGTACTTTTGGAAATCTGTAGTTAATTATACACACAATTTTTTTTGCACAATTAGATTTGGCTACATAAAACCCTATTTGCAGGTGTTATTTTTTTATATAAACTATAAACTTTTTTACATATCTGATCACACTTCAATCAATTTTAACCACACTTCTAGTCAGTAGATCTCGGGCCTGGGATTCATTAGCGTGCACTGTGCACACTTGTCCATGCACAAATTTCCAAGGACTGTTTAAGGCAGCTGTATTGAACATTTTAAAAAGGTAGGCGCAAACCCAAATGGAAGGAGAGAACAGGATTTGGAGCAAAGATACCTGCTGTATCACTGTCCCACACCTTGAACTTCAGGTTCTTGAAGTGCTCTTAAGATGGCAACTGAGAATCGACAATAGTGAATGAAGCAGTGCTTTGCTTAAGTAACATGACATGGTGGGTGTCCAAACATATGTCTCATTAAAATAAACATGTCAAGCAACATGTTATGTTTCCACCATGACCATTGTATTTACCTTCTAATTCTCTGGTTTTGTGTGTGTGTGTGTGTGTGTGTGTGTGTGTGTGTGTGTGTGTGTGTATGAATGAACAAGTCTGAGCCTTGGTTTTTTTTTTTATGCATTAGAGAAAAGACCAGTGCAGTAATTACACTACATGGACAAACGTTTGTGGACACCTGACCATAAGATTTGTATGTGGTTTCTGCTGTTATAATAACCTCCAGTCTTCTGGGAAGATGTTCCACAGGTGCATTGTCATCCTGTGACAGGTTTGGGTCTCGTGTATCGAAGATTTTATGCTACCACATCCAGACAGCCTGTACAATTGTGTGTCTCCAACTGAAAAAATCAGGTGTCCCAATTCTTTTGTCCATATAGTGTAGTAAAGCTTCATGGGTTCCCTGGTGGTCTAGTGGTTAGGATGCGGCGCTCTCACCGCTGCGGCCCGGGTTCAATCCCCGGTCAGGGAACCAACCCCAGCCATTAGGGTTGCACAAGCCTTAGTGCCGGTCCCTAGCCCAGATAAATGGGGAGGGTTGCGTTAGGAAGGGCATCCAGCGTAAAAACGGGACAAATCAAACATGCGGATGATCCGCTGTGGTGACCCCTAATGGGAGAAGCCAAAAGAAAGTACCGTAGTGTAGTAAAGCTTCTTACAGCAATAAAAACAAATGGAATGAGTTCAAGTGGCGTTCCTTTATTGCGAGATATCGCTAGTATTAGGATCTTTAAAGACTTAGCTTTGGTCCAGTTTCTACATACATTAAGAGGTATTCAAAATGTGCTTTCTCAGGAAAACTACTGAAAGTTTTCCATCCTGGCAGACAGTCCATCAATAATGTGCATATAAGTAAAAATGAGTGCTTCTGAAAAGTAATTACTTTGTTGGTAAAATATCGCTGAATCTTAGGACACAAAAATGGTCTTAGTTAAAAAAAAACAGTCTAAATAAGATTTTCCGACGTAAAATCTTATCCTTCACATACTTGTACTTCCAGGAATGTTGCACTGCAGTTCTACAGTTTTTTAATGACACTCGAATTTATGGATTAAGACTAAGATTTCTGTTTTGTGAAGTTTCACAGTATCTGCTTATGACTAGCTTGTACTATTAATAGCTTCTCTCTGTAAAAGAGTGCAACATTCAATGCTTTTTAAACCTGCAGCTGTAAAATGTTCAGAATATTCCTTAAATAGTGTTCAGTAGTTTATCAGAACAATGCAGAAATGACATTCTTTGGTCTAACTATGTACCTGTATATCACCTCTACACATACAATGTAGGTTATGAGAACTTGCATTCAATTCTGATCTCATAGACCTGTTAAGTTTTGTCTATTTCTTTTTACCTGTATGGTGTATAGCCTGAAATAATAGCAGCAATTAATTAAATCTAGGTTTAGATATTTATACGCGTGCATACGGACTGCTCACCGTTACAGAATGTCTGTGAGACTTAAAAAAAAATAAAAATTAATTTTAACCAACCATTATTTTAGATACTGCTAAAACAGGCACCTTTCTGTACTATAGACATTAAAACAAGCATTTAAAAAGATTCCAGTTTTTCAGTTCCTCTTCTTCTTCTTGACAGCATGGAGGTTCTGGTCCTTATGAGTAGTGCTCTTTGCAGTAAAAGCCAGTGAGACTTTATTAAACAGAAGAAGAGAGCATGCCATGCCTGCACACAAACATACAAAAAAAACGCCAGACTTCTAACTTTACTGCTTCATGCATTGTTGCAGGTAAGATGCACTGATTTGGTTTGAGCGATTTTCACAAAAGACATTGTCTTAAAGCAGCTTTACAGAGTTTAACAGTTAAGGTGAACGATGTGTGTTTACCCCTGATGAGCAGCTTGAGAGACTGTGGAAAGGAAAAACTCCCTTTAGATGTTATGAGGAAGAAACCTTGAGAGGAACCAGACTCAAAAGGGGAACCCATCCTCATTTGGGTGATATCAAGAGTGTGATTATAGTCTTTAAACAATACAGAACACTGGAGAGTGAGAACTAACATGAGCACTGGAATGTAAGAATATGAGTATTGTCCTTTCTACAGTCTTATAGAGTCATTAGCTCAAGTAAAATATTGGCGTTTGGTGGTTAGAAGTGCTCCTCCAGCAGTTATGGTAGAGGCGGTGTATTTAAGTAAATAGGCACTGTTACTGTCATTTCTGGCTACTTTCTCAAATAGAAGCACCTTTTACTCTCTTCTCAGCTACATTTATGATTCAACACAAGGTGGTATCAAAAAGTTTCGAGACTAGTTTTGTAACACGCCAACAGATGGCAGAATAAGGCTGCACGCACAATCACAGGGAGCACCGACCAAAATACATTGTCCGGTGTCCATCGGAAGCTGTGCAACTGGTGCTATTCTGACCATGTGCGTTACCACGTCTGCTATTCTGACCACGTGCACACACTGTCACCAAACTCTCCTTACACACACGTTTCTCGCCGGAAACAACATAATCTCACTTCTGCACCCACCCTACTCGCCAGATTTGTCTTCTGCGGACTTCACCCATTTCCTGAAGATGAAGAACCAGCTCAAAGGTCGCCATTTTGAAAGAAATTGGGAGATCGCAGAAGGTGCTTGACACGCTTCAAAAAGAAGACATTTATTGCTGTGCAAGGGGACTATTTTTAAGGTTATAGTGTGCAAACGTAGATAAATAAATCTCGAAAGTTTTTGATACCAAAAGTACATGTACTTTTTATTACACTATATTTTAAATGAAAAGGTGAGTTACCAATTACATTTTGCACCACTGTTAAAGATGGCTATCCCCATCTGCTGCCTGTGAGTGACTATTTAGCACTGCTAGCCTAGAAATACAGTACAGTATCACATTTATAGTGAGAAAATGTACTGTACAGTATACAGTTCTGTAGTAGCGTAGCCTATGCATAGTTTCTCTGCTTGTTTATTGGTTGAAGTGTCTTATGACCTCAAAAAAGAGATGCACGTCACCGCATTCTTTACTTTCATTGGCTAAATCTGGTGACGTATGTCTTTAATGTCTTTAACTTTTTTGACGTCAGAGGACACTTCAACCAATAAACAAGCAGAAAACCTACGGTAATGCTACTCATTTCTTAATTATATTGTTATTAATAAACTCCAAAAAGAACTAGAATAAACTCCACAAACATTGAGAACTAGCTTTTTATGAAGTTGAATAGAAATATGGCCCTTCTTTTAGACTGCGAGGTGCATCAAATCACAGTCCGCTCTGACTATAGAATTGTTTATCTATTTAATACTAATGATTAATCTACTTTGTGACATGATACTTAATTTTATTTGTTAATTAAAGATACCTTTTTGAAAGACTGCTATACTACTTTTCTTGTTTTTGACCAACTTCTGTGTGCTTTGTTTCATTCTGGCATGTTGAAGAGACTGTTGTGTTGACCTTGTTAAGTGTGATATACGATTTCATTTGTATTTTAGAAAATAAAACATCGACAACAACGAAACTGTTTTTGGCTTTTCACTAACGTGTCAGGTGTTGAGGACAAGTGCCTATTTGAGCCTACGTTTAATATGAGTCAAACACTCAAGTATTTTTAAGATCGGATCCTTGAAGACTTTTACTCAAGTCATATTGGAATTGCAGTATACTTTTACTCAGTTAAAGTATGATTTTCATTTACTTGAACCACAGTTCATATTTAATGATATGTGACTGCGTACAGTGCATCCTGAAAGTATTCACAGTCCTTCACTTTTTCCACATTTTGTTGTGTTACAGCTTTATTCCAAAATGGATTAAATTAATTCTTTTTCTCAACATTCTACAAACAATACCACATAATGAAAACATGAAATAAGTTTGTTTTAAATTTTAGCAAATTTATTAAAAATAAAAGAAATCATATTTACATAAGTATTCACAATATTTGCTCAATATTTTGTTGAAGCATCTTAAGCACCAATTAGAGCCTCAGTGTTTTTTTGAGTATGATGCTACAAGCTTGGCACACCTATTTTTGGGCAGTTTCTCCCATTCTTTATTGCAGAACCTCTAAAACTCTATCAGGTTTGATGTGGAGCGTCAGCACAGCCATTTTCAAATCTCTCCGGAGATGTTAAATCGGGTGCAATTCTGGGCTCTGGCTGGGCCACTCAAATGCATTCACAGAGTCGTCCCCTCGCCACTCCTTTGTTATCTTGGCTGTGTGCTAAGGGTCGTTGTACTGTTGGAAGATGAACCTTCACCCCTTTCTTAAGTCCAGAGCGCTTTAGAGCAGGTTTTCATCAAAGATATGTCTATACATTGCTGCATTCACTTTTACCCTCGATCCTGACTAGTCTGCCAGTTCCTGCTGCTGAAAAACATCCCCACAGCATGATGCTGCCACCACCATGCTTTACTGTAGGGATGGTATTGGCCAGGTGATAAGAAGTGCCTCGTTTCCTCCAGACATGACGTGCGGCATTCAGGCCAAAGAGTTCCATCTTTGTTTCTCATGGTCTGAGAATCGTTTCAGGTGGGCTGTCATGTGCCTTTTACTACGGAGTGGCTTCCATCTGGCCACTCTACTATACAGGCCTGATTGGTTGAGTGCTGCAGTGATGGTTGTTCTTCTGGAAGGTTATCCTTTCTCCACAGAGAAATGCTGGAGCTCTTTCAGGGTGACCATCGGGTTCTTAATCACCTCCGTGACTAAGTCCCTGCTCCCACGATCGCTCAGTTTGGCCAGGCGGCCTGCTCTAGGAAGAGTCCTAGTTGTTCTAAACTTCTTTTACTTACAGATGATGGAGGCCACTGTGCCCACTGGGACCTTCAAGCAGAAGCTGCAGAAATTTTTCTGTACCCTTCCCCAAATCAGTGTCTTGCTACAATTCTGTCTCTGAGGTCTACAGACAATCCTTTGGATTTAAAGGCTTAGTTGGTGCTCTGACATGCACTTTTAACTGTGTGCCTTACCAAATCATGTCCAATTAACTGAATTTACCACAGGTGGACTCTAATCAAGTTGTAGAAACATCTCAAGGATGATCAGTGGAAACAGGATGCACCTGAACTTAATTTTGAGTGTCATGGCAAAGGCTTTGAATACTTATGTACGTGATTTTTTTTTTTTTTTTTTTTAATACATTTGCAAAGATTTTAAACAAACTTCTTTCATGTTGTCATTATAGGGTATTGTATGTAGAATTTTTAAGAAAATAATGAATTTAATCCATTTTGGAATAAAGCTGTAAAATGTGGAAAAAGTTGTCTTGTGAAAGAAGCACTGTGAATACTTTCCAGAAGCACTGTACACTGTAATCACACAATAATACAAATGTACAATGATACAACCTTAACTGCTTTATCTGTGTAAAGCTGCTTTGAGACAATATCCATTGTAAAAAGCACAATACAAATAAAATGTATTGAATAGAATAATTGTATAAATAAATAAAACACAAGAAGCTGTTTCGAAGAATGTCCAAGCAAGTAAGTGTCTCACCTAAAACCGGTCCCAGCCAGTAGACCAGGCTGTTCTTTAGGAACGTGCTGCCACTGCAGGGGAACTGTGCTGAAAAAGCAAGAGCTGGATTGAACACAGCTCCTGTTGTACTGCCACCTGAAGAGAAACACAGGTCAGACTAAATTACTGGCAAACAGAAGGCTGCAGTGAGGAATGCCCATGTTCTCTACTTCACTGTTGGCAAAACATTTCCTCCACTCTCACCGCTCACAGCTCTGCTTTCAACATTCCCTGACATTCCTCTGTCAAGATTATCACCAAGCAATATTTGATATGCCCCAAAATAAAAAATGTACAGGGTGGAGCAGGGAAATTTGGAAACTTGGAGTTTGCACCCTGGGACGTCGGCAATTGTTTGGAACCTGTGCTACCTTGTTTAGAACCCCTTGCCATTAGTTATAACGGAGCAGTGGAGTGGTGTGCTTGAGCGTTCGTTGTAAAACCTTTTATATTCTCTTCTTGCAGCACTCACACCATCACCATTCTTATAAAAGGTTTTACAGCAAATGTTCACTGCGCACCACTCCACTGCTCTAATATAACTAATGGCAAGGGGTTTTTATTAAGCTCTTACTGGTTCCAATCAACTGCCGATGCAAGATTGCAAATTCCTAGTTCCAAAATATCCTGTTTCCCTGCACCACACTGTACAAAGTGCCTCACATGTTGAGTGGATAAAGCTGTTAGAACATTGTTGCTAGGGGAAACATCTATGCAGAGCATAAACTAGGTGAAGATTGGGGTGTGCACTGCAATCGACTGGAGGTCATACGTTTCTAAGCACCGACTAGGACAAACCAAAACTCCTAACTTAGAATTCCTACTAAACTCTGGAAGTGGTTATAATCGACAGTAGCATCGGAATTAAACAAAGTAGCACTTCTAACCTTTAAGTAGCACTTCTAACCAGTTTTGTTGTATGTGATAGTATTTGCAACATATTAATGTGGCAGTGGGGGCGTGGCCGAGCATCGGTTTGTAAAAGGAGGGCGAGGCCAAGGGAAACAAGCAGTAAGAATCGCACACCTGCTAGGAATGTATCTAATCAGTGTTCTCGTTTGGAGTGAGCGGCGTGAAAAGGATAAGAGAATTTAGAGAAAAACGCTTTAGAAAGAAAGATACAAAGAGAGGTGTGTGTGTGTGTGTATTGAAACTGGCTGCCGCCCCACTGTTCTTCCTTCCCCTGAACCGTTTGCTCTCCTAAACTGGTGCCAAAACCCAGGAAGGAAAGCAGGGTACACCCCATGGAGTCTTCACCGCTGGGTGAGCTGGTAAAGGTGATCGTCGAACTCCAGCAGACCCAACAGGGGGCAGGCGAGAAGCTACTGCTGCCGCAGTCCCAACACCTGCAGCTACCATCCCACTCAACAAGGGGCCATGGATGATGCAGAGGCGTTCCTGGAGCTGTTTGTGCACGTGGCCACCGCCTGGAAATGGTCGGACTCAGAGCAAGGGCTCCATCGTCTGCTGCTCCTCTTCTAGAGAGGCTCAGCTCGCTGCCCAGCAATTGCCGGCCGATTGCTTGCCGGAATACCGTGCCCTGAAGCAGGCAATCCTCCAGCGAGTGGGACGGACACCGAAGCAGCACAGACCATTGACGAAAGTGGCTGCTGGATGAGGACCGGAGTGTTGACGAGGTCCTCAATCTCATCGTACTGGAGCAGTTCGCCGAGGATGGTGGAGTGGGTCCTGTGCCAGCATCCAGCGTTGTTGGATAAGGCTGTCCAGCTGGCTGGAGACTACTTGGCTGCATACCCAGGGGTTGCGATCCCTTGAATCATCCTCGAATCCAATTGCTCGTCATCGGGCACCTCCCCTACCCTCTCTGATGTTTCATCTCCCTGTGTCTGTGTGTTCTGTTCTGCAGGTGGGCGACTCAGACGACATCCGGTGTTGCGGGGAGCCGGGGTATCTCCTTGATCAATGCCCCGTGATGGAGTTAGGGGTGATGGTCCGAATCTCCGAGCTGGAGCATACTGCATACTAGTGAGTATCAAGGCTGCCCACAGCCCGTATCCACCAACACCTGGTTCGGTGCGAAGCTTTGAATACTGCACGTCGGGTGAAGGTAAAGTGTGTGACCAGTTCTTGGTTCCAAATGGCAGCAGGGGTGTGGCCGAGCGCCGGTTTGTGAATGAAGGGCGAGGCTGAGGGAAACAAGCGGTAAGAATCGCACACCTGCTGGGAATGTATTGTGTTCTCTTTTGCAGTAAACGGGGGGAACGTGTGCATGTTGCTGAAAGTGTAAAAAGCCAATAAAGAAGCCTGGTTTTATTAAAACTGGTTGCTGCCCCACTGTTCTTCCTTCCCCTGAACTGTTCGCTCTCCTACAATCAATTAACATCCTTAGCTAGCTAGCATGTAACCACTGCATTAGTAACAGCAATCAATTGGCAAATTGCTGTAGTTTAAATGGAATCAAACAACTATTAGGAAATTAAGGCTCCCACCACACCACTGTTGATTTGTTTTCTGTAACAGCACAGCCATGTAATCGTTTATTTCTTACTTAATAACACTTTGCTCATTTATTATTAAAGTGTAGGCTACAGTAAAGTCCATATGTGAGCAGTTATTGATTATTTCCTGTTTCTTTGTTTGTGACCATCATGCAAAGGAGTTTTTTTACACCACATGAAGAGTGGACTTTGACCAGTGATAATGCACCTTAAGAATATAGTATGTAATACAGTGTACAAGTTGGGCATACAGAAATACAATACACAATTCAGATATTATATGCAATAGACCACTGCCAGGTCACCAGGGCCAACAAGGCCTTCTCTAAAAACTCAGACTCACTGACTTACGTTTTAATCTACTTATGTCTATGAATATGTATTAAATTATTTCAAATAGTCTATACTCTTCATTTCATAGCGTTTCTCTCAAGTGCTGTATAAGATACCAGTCTCATGTCAGTGATTCAGCACTCTGTTATACTCGATTAATCGGTTGACCTTTAATGACGATGATGCTTTTACGAGGGTGGACTGATTCAGATTGACACCACTGTTGTGAAAAGCACGGCCTACCACTGCAATATCTATCTATCTATCTATCTATCTATCTATCTATGTATGTATGTATGTATGCATGCTATAATGCATGGTTGGATGTATTTGGTATACACCATTTTGGGTCTACTTGAGTTAGATCTCCGAGCTAAAGGCCACTGGATAGATAGACACACCTGCATACACCACTGTAGTGATCACCGCGGCCACAGCGTGCACTCTGTACTTCTCTTCCACGCCGCGCGTCAGTGTCGCTGCGGCGTGCACGACGAAGGCGCACGCGAGTTCCGCGCCCGCTGCGCGCAGCGCGTGCACATCATTGATCGGGCTCGCGCACGCGAAACCGAAGCGCGCGTGGCGCTCGTGCAGCTCCGAGAGCGCGAAATCCCACGCGCGATGCATCAACGGACCCGTCGCAGCGGCTGCCGCGAACTGGCACGCGGCCCTCACCAGCGCGCCTGTGCCGCCCACCGAGGCGCACCAGTAGCGCTCGAGCAAGGCCGTGGGGTTGCCGGCGGCGCCGCGGAACGTCAGCGCGTGCACCACCGACACTACGTAGGTCAGACTCAGGGCGATCCCGGGCGCGTCTTCGGACAGCAGCCTCAGCTCGTGAGCGCATGCGCAAAGCTGGATCGTAGAAATGATCTCAGCCGCGTAGATCCCGCGATCTCCCCCCTTCCTCCTCCCGGAGAGCAGAACCACAGCCGCTTTCCTTGCGATCTCGCAGATAAACACGATCCCCACGAGCATACACACAGACACCGCGACAACCCCCATTTTCTACCGATCCCGGTCACACGTGAGCCCGATCTCTCATTGCTCTCGGTTCTAGACCGGTTCGGCAACTTGGTTTACGCTTTTTAATCTGAGATAGCCCCGCCCACCTGCTCTGTGTTGCCAGGTTTGTGTTAACGAAGACTTTTAAAGCAATAACATAATAATAATAATAATAATAATAATAATAATAACAATAATAATAATAATAACGAAACATTTGTATTACTATTAGATAATAATTAAAATAAGCAACAATTAATAAAGTTTACATATAGTTTAATGTTTGTAGATTTCTAAAGTTTTTTAAATCAGTAATTTTCTGTTTTGTGTTTGATTTATTTGTTTGTTTGTTTATTTGCTTGTTTTTTTGTGTATTATTTTGATTATTTGCTACCTTTCTTTTCCAGGTGTAAATTCTAAAAACTTTTGTTGAATTCAAGACTACAATAGTAACCACATAACCTGTAACCTAGCAAAGAAAATTGGACGATTGATATTTGTTTTTATTTTGAATTAAATATATATTTTTTTTTCGAAATGCTGCTTTATGGGAATGTTTCTGATCAATGAATTATAAACCATTGTATTCATTTAGAGAGAAACGTGGAAGCCTGGATTGAATTGCAGAGATCCTGTACGGCTGAATTTGATGTTTCTAAAAGTCTGATTTCACTTGAATGTCTTTTTAGATTTTAGAATGGCATATTAGACAGCAGTCTCCACCTTTATTATCAAAAAAACAAATGAAAGAAAAAGACCTTTTGTTTTTTTTTTCCAGTACACTGCCAGAGATTGTACAAACACATTATATCTGTCTGTAAAATCTATCAATTTGAATTGATGGCATTTGGCAGATGATCTTATCAAGATCTTATCTCATGTATACAACTAAACCATTGAGGGTTAAGGGCCTTGCTTAAAGCAGGCCAAGCAGCAGTTTGGTGGCACTGGGGTGGGATTTGTACTCAAAACCTTTCAATCATCAATCAGTCAATTCCAATGTCTTAATTACTGATCTACCATTTACTCTATGAGAAGAAGAGAAAAACCCTAAAATGGAAGTCATTAAGTATTCAGAGACTATATAAATATGCTATCTTAAAAAAAAAAAAAATAATCTAATACTTAATGTTCTTTTAAACTATCATGCTAGCGTCAAGTTTTGGTGCATAACCTAAGATTCTCAAACGCTGGATCTGGCAACACACCGTCCCACGTGGAACTTTAAATATCAGGAATGGTTGCTAAATTTTACAGGGAAACTCCTTTCAGATGAATAAATGTATTCTCCAGACAAAAATCTGGAGTAAGAAGAATAATCCAAAAATCGATCATAAGGTGTTGCACAAACTGTACAAAAACTGAGACTTACAAAATATACTGAGAACTTCCAAAATTCATTACAAAAATTCACAGATTGTACTTTCCACTCAAAAACATCACTTGTAATATATAAACATGTATAATTATAGCTGCCACGGTTTCAGTGTATCGTTTTCAATTTGTGCAAATGATAAATAAAAGACTGTGGACTTATTTGAAGACTGACTAAAAGACAGATATCTTTTGACATTTGGGACACATGCTTTCATTGTTTTCAGTAAAGAACATAATCCATCAATATATCAACAAAACACACGAAGCAAATTTCACTCCATATTAAGATGTTGTCCTAAATCACTTGTGTTGTGAACAGAACATTCTGCATGTTTAATTTTAATTAAAACATTTTAATCATTATCATGATTTTAAATTTATGGAGAAGAACACTACTGTATATGAGTTCCCTGTTTAGGAGTGTATTTGCTTAACTCTTGCTAATATTCCGACTAAAAAAAAGTAAAATGTTAATATCTTGCTTTTTGAAGTGTACAGTAATATGCTGTAAAACAAATAAAAATTAATATAAAAGAATGACAAAAAAGTAGGAATTTCGACATATATCACTTTATTGACTTAGTGACTTTATTGGCATGAAATTGTCCTGAGTTCTTGTATTGTGTTTTACTCTACAATAATTTATAATATGAGACAATGTAGTAACATTAACTTGTAGTAACAAGAACCACATATGGCTGAAAAAAGCCAAGGGTGCCAATATCTTTGCTCATACAGTGTAGATTAAGATTGCCCTCATTTTAAATGATCCAATAGCATAAGTTATAGTATATGCCATTTTTTCTTCCTCTATATTTTTTGTGATCAGTTTCTGATTGTGATGCTGACCACGCCGTGTTAATGGTGTTGGTGATGGATATATAAGTAATGTTATTTCTATCAAGCAGTTCCAGTACAAGGGCCTACATAAAAAAAAGTGATTAATCATCATTATAGAAAATATGGCAGATTTATAGTACACTACTACTGTATAGTGGGGTATCCACGATTTTTGACAGGGGCAACATTGTTGGTAAAAAATAGTTTTTGTGTTCGTCTTCAGTTGAACCGTTTATATGCTAGTAAAAACTTGAATCAGTGCAAACTAATTTTGGGGTCTTCGTGGAGGCTTTGAGTTCTCAGAAAGTCATGTGTTCAATTTATATACATTTATGGCATTTGGCCATTTGGCCAACATTCTTACAACTTACAACCAAGCAGTTGAGAGTTAAGGGCCTTGCTCAAGGGCCCAGCAGTGGTGCTTGGTATATGAAATCATGACTTCCGATCAGAAGTTCAAGATATTGAACTATCACGTCCCAATGTTCAAAGTTAGTTTTACCATGGTTGGGTTCTTCAGCAAGACAGTTGTTACAGTGTCCTGCATTTTACAAATGTACTGGATTTACCTTATGTTTTATATTATAATTTGTATTATAATATTATCAAAATGTACAGTACACTACTTGAAACATACGCTCCTCTGCATTTTATTTTAATTAAAATCAAATATATTAAAATAATATTGCATTAATTTTGCAATTTATTTAGTTTTAAATTTAAATTTTATTATAATATCGCTTTTCCCTTTCATTTTTTTGAAGTCTTGTGGGTAAACCTGCATGCAGCTTTTTGTAGAAAGCAGTTGCTCCATTCAATTTTGATGAGCTTCAAACAGTTGATAAATAGTTAGAGAAATGTAGTGAACCGATACATTTGGTTGAATTCAAAACGTAAACAGTTAAACCATGTTATATCAGGAAACTTTACAAGGAATTGTGTCACAATATAAAGTCAGTGTGGCTTAAAGCCTGCTTTAATGATGAAGATTTAGGTTGTGAAAATATTGTATATTTGTTTTAATGCATTTTAAGGGAAGAAGAATTGTAGATAATGAATTTAATCCACTTCAGTAGACAGCTGTAACATAACAAAATGTGGAAAAAGTGAAGCAGTGATATATATATATATATATATATATATATATATATATATATATATATACACAATTTTTAACCCAGCCATTAGGGAGGCACAAGCCAGTGCACTCTTAGTGCCGGTCCCAAGCCCGGATAAATGGGGAGGGTTGCGTTAGGAAGGGCATCCAGCGTAAAACATGTGCCAAATCAAATATGCGGGTCACGATTAAGAATTTCATACCGGATCGGTCGAGGCCCGGGTTAACAACGACCGCCACAGGTATCGTTAGCCAACAGGGTACCGGTGGAAATTGGGCTACTGTTGGCCGAAGGAGGAGGAGGAGAGGAGGAAGACGTCTACAGAGGCGACAGGGAAAGGAGAAGTGTAGGAGAGTGGAGGTTCGGGTTGGTACTTTAAATGTTGGCACTATGACTGGTAAAGGGAGAGAGATAGCTGATATGATGGAGAGGAGAAAGGTAGATATGTTGTGTGTTCAGGAGACCAAGTGGAAAGGGAGTAAGACCAGGAACATTGGAGGTGGGTTTAAACTGTTCTATCATGGTGTGGATGGAAAGAGAAATGGTGTAGGGGTGATTCTGAAGGAAGAGTACAGTAAGAGTGTAGTGGAGGTGAAGAGAGTTTCTGATAGGGTGATGATCGTGAAGGTGGAAGTTGAAGGGATGATAATAAATGTCATCAGTGCCTATGCTCCACAAGTCGGCTGTGAGATGGAGGAGAAGGAAAGATTCTGGAGTGAATTAGATGAAGTGGTAGATGGTGTACCTAGAAATGAACGATTGGTGATTGGGGCAGACTTTAATGGACATGTAGGTGAGGGGAACAGAGGTGATGAGGAGGTGATGGGTAGGTATGGCCTAAAGGAGAGAAATGTGGAAGGGCAGATGGTGGTAGATTTTGCTAAAAGGATGGAAATGGCAGTGGTGAATACGTATTTTAAGAAGAAGGAGGATCATAGGGTGACCTATAAGAGTGGAGGAAGGTGCACACAGGTGGACTATGTTCTATGTAGGAGATGCAACCTGAAGGAGATTGGAGACTGTAAGGTGTTGGCAGGGGACAGTGTAGCTAGACAGCATCGGATGGTGGTCTGTAGGATGGTTTTGGAGGCGAAGAAGAAGAGGAGGAGAGTAGGGACTGAAAGAAGAATAAGATGGTGGAAACTGAAGGAGGAAGACTGTAGTGTGAGGTTCAGGGAAGAGGTCAGACAGAGGCTCGGTGGTGGTGAAGAGGTGCTGGATGATTGGGAAACTACCGCAGGAGTGATGAGGGAGGCAGCTAGAAAGATACTTGGTGTGACATCTGGAAATAGAAAGGAAGACAAGGAGACATGGTGGTGGAATGAGGAAGTGCAGGAGAGCATAAGGGGAAAGAGGTTAACAAAACAGAAGTGGGATCAACAGGGTGATGAGAAAAGTAGGCAGGAGTACAAGGAGATGCGGCAGCAGGTAAAGAGGGATGTGGCGAAAGCCAAGGAGAAGGCATATGTGGAGCTGTATGAGAGGTTGAACACTAAGGAAGGAGAAAAGGATTTGTACCGATTGGCCAGGCAGAGAGACCGAGCTGGGAAGGATGTGTTGCAAGTTAAAGCAATAAAGGATGGAGATGGAAATGTGTTGACTAGTGAGGAGAGTGTGTTGAGAAGATGGAGGGAGTATTTTGAGCAGCTGATGAACGAGGAAAATGAGAGAGAGAGAAGGTTGGATGATGTGGAGTTAGTAAAGCAGGAAGTGGATAGGATTAGTAAGGAGGAAGTGAGAGCAGCGATTAAGAGGATGAAGAGTGGAAAGTCGGTTGGACCAGATGACATACCGGTAGAAGCATGGAGATGTTTAGGAGAGATGGCAGTGGAGTTTTTAACCAGATTGTTCAACAAGATTTTGGAAGGTGAGAGGATGCCTGAGGAATGGAGGAGTGTGCTGGTACCGATCTTTAAGCATAAGGGAGATGTGCAGACCTGCAGTAACTACAGGGGAATTAAGTTGATCAGCCACACCATGAAGTTATGGGAAAGAGTAGTGGAAGCCAGGCTGAGAGAAGAGGTGACCATCTGTGAGCAACAGTATGGTTTCATGCCGAGGAAGAGCACCACAGATGCCTTATTTGCTTTGAGAACGTTGATGGAGAAGTATAGAGAAGGACAGAAGGAGCTGCATTGTGTATTTGTGGATTTAGAGAAAGCGTACGACAGAGTGCCAAGAGAGGAGTTGTGGTATTGTATGAGGAAGTCAGGTGTGTCAGAGAAGTATGTGAGGGTGGTGCAGGACATGTATGAGGACAGTGTGACAGCAGTGAAGTGTGCAGTAGGAACGACAGACTGGTTCAAGGTGAAGGTTGGACTGCATCAAGGATCGGCCCTGAGCCCTTTCCTGTTTGCAGTGGTGATGGACAGGTTGACGGATGAGGTCAGACAGGAGTCTCCCTGGACTATGATGTTTGCGGATGATATTGTGATTTGTGGTGAGAGTAGTGAGCAGGTTGAGAAGAGCCTGGAGAGGTGGAGGTACGCGCTGGAGAGGAGGGGAATGAAAGTCAGTAGGAGTAAGACAGAGTACATGTGCGTAAATGAGAGGGAGGGCAGTGGAGTGGTGCGGTTGCAGGGAGAAGAGGTGGAGAAGGTGGAGGAGTTCAGGTACCTGGGGTCAACAGGGCAAAGTAATGGAGAGTGTGTTAGGGAAGTGAAGAAAAGAGTGCAGGCAGGGTGGAGTGGGTGGAGAAGAGTGACAGGAGTGATTTGTGATAGTAGAGTATCTGCAAGAATGAAAGGGAAAGTTTATAGGGCTGTGGTGAGACCTGCGATGTTGTATGGATTAGAGACAGTGGCATTGACTAAAAGGCAGGAGGCGGAGCTGGAGGTAGCAGAGCTGAAGATGTTAAGGTTTTCGTTGGGAGTGACGAGGATGGACAAGATTAGGAATGAGTTTATTAGAGGGACAGCGCATGTTGGACGTTTTGGTGACAAGGTGAGGGAGGCGAGATTGAGATGGTTTGGACATGTGCAGAGGAGGGACATGAATTATATTGGTAGGAGAATGCTGAGGATGGAGCCACCAGGAAGGAGGAAAAGAGGAAGACCAAGGAGGAGGTTCATGGATGTGGTGAGCGAAGACATGCAGGTAGTTGGTGTAAAAGAGGCAGATGTAGAGGACAGGGTGGTATGGAGACGGATGATCCGCTGTGGCGACCCCTAATGGGAGCAGCCGAAAGAAAAAGAAGAAGAAGATATATATACAATTTTGATTTCTATAGTACTGTCCCTTTTCACCAGAAGCTGCACAGGTTGTTGCTAGGATCCTCTTCCACTCCTCCATAATGACACTACAGAGCTGCTGGATATTAGGCACATGGTGCTTCTCCACCTTCCGCTTGAGGATGCCCAACAAGTGCTCAATAGGGTTCAGGTCTGGAGACATACTCGGCCACTCAGCAAGGAGGTTGTCATCTTGGCGGTGTTTTTGGGGTTGTTAGAAACCTGTTTTGGAAAAGCTGTGTATGACAATAAAAGCAACAATTCTAATTCTCAAATCTTCTTTTCCATGAGGTGCCATATTGACCATTCAGTGGTCAGTATTAGAGAATTGTACTCAGAGAACCAAACTTTAACTGCTCTAATACAAGATAACTCTGATACTCTAACACAAATGTGTATGGTCCTGTCAAGCAGACAAAACATGAACATGATGAATAGCACACGTGGTTTTGCATGATTAAACGACGTACAGCTGTTATCACTTTCATTTATTGTCTTTTATCTGTTGAGTCGTGACAAATGAGTAACTGAATAATGAAAAAAAAAACTCAGTACAAAATACCGAATGTTCAATTGTTAAATTGGCTTTTTTTTTTTTTTTTTTTTTACAATGTAGTATGCAATAATGAAACCAGGTTTTCTGCAATACTGCATCTTCCCTGTAAGTGTCGCTGTGTTTCTGTCTAACGTCATTTCCATTCATTGAGAAGGTGTGGCAGTGTGACAGAACACATTCCTCCTGATTCGCTTAATGCTGTATCCTGATTAATAATTCGAAATTATATTTTCGCTTTAATAAAACGGAATAAAAAATAGGTTTTTTTTAGTGCATTAGCAGTGCATTCAAAGCTGGACAAAGCGTCAAGCTGCCACTATTGGGCCCTTGAGCAAGGCCCTTAACCCTCTGTGCTCCAGGGGCGCGGTATAAAGCTGATCCTGACTCTGACCCCAGTCTGAACAAGCTGGGATATGCGAAGAAAATAATTTCACTGTGCTGTAATGTATATGTAACAAATAAAGTCTATTCTATTCTATTCTACATGATTTATGTTTCTTAAAATACAATATAACAACAAATATAACTCATTAGTATAATTAGCCATTTAAAAATAATTGTTTAGGTAATTTTGTTTACATATTTCGAAAAAATAAATAGCATCACTATTATGATGACGATTATTATTAATATTGCAATTATAATATAATTATATAATCATTCCAAATCATTTAAACGATCAAGAAATAATACAAAGGTAAATGATCTAAACTTTGAAACACTAAAACAAACTCTGATTTATAAATGTACAGTAACAAATGTTAATACACTCATTAGATATACAGTAGCCTGCATGATGAACATTATCCAGAAGCCCCGCCCATTTCTTGTATAAAGCGTGCGGAACGGCGAGACCATACGGGTTGCCATATCTTTACAACATGTGTAAACAATACTGTACGTAATAGGGTATATAGCGTATTTGATGGACTAGAGACAAATGTATAATTTGAAATATACGTACATAAGGTCTGATGATATATTCTTGATTAAAGAAAATAAAAAATAGGATTACGCCCAGGTGTGAAGATGACACGTTTCGATCAGACTGCCTTAATAACGATTATTAAAAAAAGGGATTGGCAACCCGACGGCTTGACCGCCCGAATATGGAAACAGGCACGAGCGGTGTGGGCAGGGCGTTGCTACGCAGCAGCAGTGTTGCGTGTGCGTGTGTGCGCGCGCCTCACGGGGCAAGTTTGGGGTAAATGAGATAGAGAGAGAGAGAGAGCGCGCGAGAGAGAGAGAGAGAGAGAGAGAAGAAAGAAGGAGGCAGAACGGCTCAGCGTGCATGCGTGTGAGAGACGGAGAGACAGAGGACGCGGAGAGGAGGACCAGTACCATCGCTCCAGCTTTGTTCAATTCGTTGTTAGAGGTAAGTGGCTTAGAAACCGCAAAATGGCTACGGATTTTATTACCCTCGCGTGTGCGCGCGTGAGCACCGGGGGTATAAAAGTAGTCTGTCTGCCCTGGTGTCTGTGCGCGTGCGTGTGCGTGTGCGTTTGCGTGATTTCTTGCAAGCAAAAAAAGAAATAAAAAATCACCAGTCTAAATATATCATGCAAAAGCAGGCTGTCAGAGTTTCCATTTAAATAGTACACCTGATTCTGACACATGTTTAGAAATCATGATGAATGGCTGCTGATTTATTTGTAATAATAATAATAATAATAATAATAATAATAATAATAATAAGCACAACGCCATGCCCAGGGTCTTCTCATTAAGCTTCGACTTGGATCTCATTCTGCACAAACTCTTGTTTATTTATTTTTTTGCTCATTTCTGATCATGCTGAGATTCCTGGGAGTGCTGCTCCTAAGATCATCATTTCCCAGCCATTGAGTGCAATGTGGAGCAATCATTCTACCAGACCACTGTCTGCTTCTGTAATCCTCCTGAACTCCTGCTTTTCCTTCTCTGACCTAATAAAAGGTGTGAAATTGAACAAATTCTGGATTCGAGGCAGGTGTGCCAGAGCGATTATATTTCTACAGGATTGGGATTACACTCATTGGGATTATTTCGCATTTCACATCCATGATGTCTAATATCAGGGATTAGTTTTCATATTTGTGGTCCGACATACAGGATTACTGTACTATTAAGCTGACTAATTTTTTTCAGTTTGTTCGCTTTTACGGACCGTGCGTCATTGTATGTCTTCGTTAATGTATCCTGTAACAAGGAAGTTGTCTCGATCGATTGTTTGTTTTCGTCTATCCTTCCAATAATAGCGTTTTTTTTTTTTTAATCCACATCTCTATGACAGTGTTCAGAAGGTCATCTCATGGAAGCAAATGAAGTTTCACAGCAATATGAGGTTCTTCCTGTAGTCGTGATTTATTCATAATATTCGTTGTGTTGTCAAGTAGGTTGCGAGGATTTCTGAATTTCTGATCGATTTCGTAGACAGCGATACAGCATGGACCTCAGCTCGGGTCCCTGTCCGTGTGGAATTTGTGTATGTTCTCTCTGTGTCTGTAAATCAAAATTGCCCCTATGATTGTGTGAATAGGGGGAATGTTGCCCTAAAATGGTCTGTTGTCCAGTTCAGGTTGTATCCCTTTTATGCTTTTCATTGTTCTTTCAATTCACTGCAACCCTCACTGGCATAAAACAGACACTGATGAAGATGAATGAATCACTGATAAGGGAGAAACTGGGTTTCTGGGTTTAATGGGCTTGTGGATGCAAATGGTAATTGTTATAATTACTGATTCAGTTGATAGGGTTGAGGTCAAGGCTCTGTGCAGGCAACTCAAGTTTTTCCTAAAACCATGTCTTTACAGACCCCACTTTGTGCACAGGGGCAGCATCATGCCTCGTCTCGGCCTCTTAGTTAGGGAAATTGCAATGCTACAGCGTACAAAAGACACTTATGTGCCTCCAACTTTGTGGCAAAAGTTTGGGGAAATATGGGTCTGATGGTCAGGTAACAACTTTTTCCCGTATAGTGCATGTGCTTTGAATGACAGATGTCTTCTGTCAGATTTGATCCTGGTCTCTGGGGTCTACTACCAGTGACGATGCTGCCAGTCTTCAGTATCTCAGTAATACGGGTTTATTCAGACATGTTGCTGTCTGCAGTGATCAAAGTCTATTTCACCATCTGGTTGTGTTGGTGTGTATGGTAGGAAACAGAGGGAGAGACAGACTAAAGGAGAGAGAGACAGACAGACTGTAGGAAAGAAAGAAAGAGAGAGAGAGAGAGAGAGAGAGAGAGAGAGAGAAAGAGAGAGGGAGAGACTGGAAAACATAGACCGAAAGGAGAGTCAGACAGAAGGACATAGAGACAGATGGAATGGATGACAGAGCCTGGGAGACAGACAGACAGAAGGAGAGACAAATAGACAAAAAGAGCGATAGAAAGAGAGAAAGAAATGCAGGCAAACAGAATGAGAGATAGAAGATGGATAGAAGAAGGGAGAGACTGACTGGCAGATTGAAGGAGGGAAAGAGACCAACAGACATAAGGAGAGAGAGAGAGAGAGAGGAAGACATACAGAAGGACAGATGGACAGAATGTGAGAGAGTGAGTCTGGGGAACAGACAGAAGGAGAGACAGGTATAGAGAGAGAGAGAGAGAGAGAGAGAGAGAGAGAGAGGCTGATTAACTGACAGATAAACAGAGTGATACTAACAGAATAAGGTGAAAGAGATGGTCAGATACAGACTGAGAGAACAGACAGATAGCATGAGACCAACAGACAAAATGCAGAGAGACCAGGATACACAGAATGTGAAAGAGTGACGGACAGAGGGAGCAAGAGACTGACCAACTGATAGACAGTTGGAAAGGCAGACAGCTAGTAATTGACAGACAGACAGACAGATAAGTTTGGTGTCTGGATCAACGATTAGAGTCTTGCTGTAAAAAAGGTCTCTGAATTTTGACAGGTTTATACACGTTTTAATAGCACGAGTCACTCTGATCAGGTGTGTATTTGATGTTGGGTTGATGTACACTGCATGTTATTCATCTGCTTTGAGAGCTCAGAGGTGCAGTAAAGGGGGCAGGGAGAGACGGTGTGTATCAGCGTTTGGTAATAAGGATCTCCCTCGGGCACTGACTCCACCATATGCTCCTCGAAACACCCCTACGCATCATCCCAAACACCCCAGCCTACTCTCACACACCCTCCAGATGTGCACTTGGCCCTGGCCAAATTGTACTGCTGTCAGCGAGGCTGGAGGAGGGGAACATAGAAGCGGAGTGACCCATGACCTAAACCGTTGCTTGATATGATCTCGGATGCATGATTGATTATGTGCATCTGTGTGTGTTTTTTCGTATGTATTTGTTCGGTGTAATGACCAGGTTCTCTACACATTTATAACTGTAATTATATTTGCAGCCTAGCCTAGCCTAGCCTAGCTGTCAACATGGTTACTGTGTAAAATGCAAGCAATAAAAAAAAAAAAATGTCATTTGAATACTCTGGTACAAGCGATCACTCAAAAATACACTAGTGTTTTTTTTTTCTCAGTGATACAGGAGATTGTTGATTGGCACTCGGAAACCCCACCCCCTTTCCTTCTGTCAATAAATGTTAGACAATTACAGCATTAGCAGTAGTTGTGTGTCAAATCAAACCCTTTACAAACATCGTGAATATCTGTTGTAATTAGAAAGTAATTAGTCGACCCTAAAACAACTCATTTGTAAAAAGGATTACTGCAAAATCACATAAAAGACCACCAGATGAGTTTCCACAGTTCCTATACTAGTTCTTCATCATAGAAAAGGTGGAAATGCCAGGTTTTTTCCTGGACTTGATGTCTCACGATTTTTGAAATGCTACATTGCAAGCTGGGGAAGAAAAAAAAATCATTATCAAGACAAGCTTAGACCCATGTCCCTTTTCCCTTTATGGGGTGATGTTGACCAAAGCCTTCACTGAGGTTTGATACAATGCTATAAATAAAATCTGTATTTCCTGAGAGAGCGTGTGCCGGTTAAAAGTAGAAAAGCTGGCCCGGTTTAGAGAATGTTTGTGTCGTTTTTATTTCCTGTTGTTTCTAATTTTAACCAGGAAATCTACCTTAAGGATAAAGTGCCATAATTCTAAGTCATCATGACCAATGCTACATAATTTAGGATTGGAACTGTGGCTAATTACCTATTGGCTATCCATGTGAGGCACTGAATGGTTCTGTAGGAATTAATTTGTGAAAGAAATTGAATAAACTAAAACAATGACTGCTTATGTGGACTTTTCCTGTTGAATTACTAGAATATAGTGAGTTGTAGTTATACCCCCTCAGATAATCTATGTAGACAAACGTTTTTGGACAATACGATTGTGCTTTTTGAACATCCCATTCCACATTTAGTCTCAATCTGTAGTTATAATAACCTCCACTCTTCTGGAAAGATGTTCCACTAGATTTTCGAGTGTGTTTGTGGTGGTGAAGGCAGGTACCGATGGAGGTGAGGAGGCCTGGGGTGCATTACAATTCATTCCAAAGGTGTTTAATAGGGTTGAGCTCTATAGCAGGATACTGAAGATCTTCCATTCCAGCTCATGTAAACCATAACTTCATGGAGCACACTTTGTGCACAGGGCCACCATCATGCTGGAACCGGTTTGGGAATCTTAGCTCAGGTGAAGGGAGAATTTATTGCTACTGCATTCAGGTACATCTTGTACCAGTACCTTCATTTTGTGCCTTTCACAGTTTGGGAAAGAACCACATATGGCTGGAAAAGCCAGGTCGCCTAATACTTTTCTGTGTCATATAATCCTCATGTTAGGGCTTTTTACTGTGGTTTTGGTCTGTGTCTTTCTGTGCTTTTTTTTTCTCTTTCAGAGGCCCTGTTAGCTGAAACGGTTATGCAACAAGCCATCGTTCCACATCAGCATCTTTAACCTAAGGTAGAGTTCTCCGAGACGTCCCGAAGTGACTCCTTCCCAACTCTCTCCCTTGCTCATTGTTCCACTTCCCTCCCGACTCATCCTGGATCCATTTGCCGTGTTTTTGCGGCCTGTTTGGTTCACATTCTCTCGAACACAGTCATGTGTGGACTCCTGACTGAGTAGTCAAGCAATAATAACACTTTCAAGTGTCTCTGCCAGCATTACACTCTCCCGGTCTCCATCCTTTGGTTATGCGATTAATTAAAGCATATAGTTATAGCAGTGTTCACGGAATATGGTGACTCAGGGTGATGAGAAAAATGTTGTTTTTTTGTTCATGCTGTGATTGAATTGAAAGTATTTTGGTAGCTTGTAATCTTGATGTTATTACTTAAAGTTGCCCAGTACCAGTGACACTTTTTGTAGCGCAAAAATGCACTTATCCTTAGTCACACCAGAATCCATAGATAAAGTACATGGAGGAAATTTGTCGACACTGGCCATAAGATTGGTACATCCAATTTTTGAACATCCCATTCCACATTTAATCCTCATTTGCTGTTCTAATAATCTTCACCCTACTGGAAAGATCTTTCACTAGATTTTGGAGTGTGCTTGTGGAGATTTGTGTGGAAAGGTGTTAGAAAATTCAGGTACTGAAGTAAGGTGAGGAAGCCTGGCATGGAGTCAGTGTTCTGAATTGTGAACTGTCTGAACTGTGATGGAAGTGTGTTTTTTGTTTGGTTTTTTGTTTTAAGTAAATGTCATGAAATGTAGGTCACATGATTCAGTGACAGCACAGTTTTCTATCTATCTATCTATCTATCTATCTATCTATCTATCTATCTATCTATCTATCTATCTATCTATCTATCTATCTATCTATCTATCTATC
>JAAIIK010000101.1:6531799-6543579 GCA_014706435.1 Silurus glanis | reverse complement strand
AAAAAAAAAATGTAATTAACGGCCTCTTTAGTTACCAAAATAGTGTTTTTAATTCTGACTCCTCTTTTTTATCCATGTTAATATTTACCACAATTTCTCAAAAGTGTGTGGACACCTGACCATAAGATTCATATGTGTTTTTCAACATCTCAATCCACATTTAGTCCCTATTTCCTCTTGTAATAACCGCCACTCTTCTGGGAAGATGTTCCACTAGATTTTTGGGTGTAGTTGTGGAGATTTGTGCTCAATCAGCCACATGGTTTTAGAAAAGCCAAGTACTGATTTGTGGTGAGGTGGTCTGTGGGTGCAGCCAGTGTTCCAAATGTCATCCTAAAGGATGATGGTGGGGTTGAGCTCTGTAGCACATCTCTCAAGATCTTCCACTCCAACCCATTTAAAGCATATCTTCATGGAGCTTGCTTTTGTGCACAGGTGCATTGTCATGCTGGAACAGGTTCAGGTTTTCGTAATACACTACCGTATCCAAAGACAACCTATACAGTTGTGCGCCTTATCTGTGGTAACAGTTCGTGGAAGAAGCACATCTGGCTGAAAAAGTCAGGTGTCCCAATATTTTTGTTGATACAGTATATAATACAGGGAGGGTGAAAGCTCAGGAATGCTTCCTCTAAAACTCTTAGACACTCAAAGAGTATGGCCAGTTTAGCTGTCTTGGAGCTCTTCTATTAATGACTGTTGCATGGATTGGGCTTTTCTCTTACCTAGTAATGTTTCAAAACTCTTTCTAATGAATATCTTTCTCTCTCTCTTTCTTTCTGTTCTCTAACAGGGCTTCTGTGTAAAAAGGAGACCTGCACAGCAGTAATGTGAGGTCAGGAGTGTTCAGATTAGTGTTCAGGTGTAGAATATCCTGTGTTCTTATGAACAGCCTGTGCCACACCCTCAATTCATCTGGATTCGCTTTATTGTGACTGCTGTTCTGTGCAGTTTTGTGACTGACTGACAAACAGAAGATTCTTTCTTTCTTTTTTTCTTTCTTTCTTGATTTGGTTTTGTTTCATTTTTGAGCGTGTTCACCACAATAAAACCCCCCCCCCCCCCTCTCTCTCTCTCTCTCTCTCTCTCACTTTCTGTCGCTTTTTGTCGTTGTTATTGTGTGTGTGCAGCATAAAGTCTCACAAGCATACGTTTGTGTTTTTTTTTTAACCCCACCCTTAGTTTATATTTGTCTCTCTCTCTCTCTCTCTCTCTTTCTCTCTCTCTCTCTGTCTCTGTCTCTGTCTCTCTCTCTCTCTGTATACCTGACAGTTTACTAAAGGGAGGAGGGTTAGTGTGCATTGGGGGTGTTTGGATCCCACCCTGTACTTAATGAATAATGGAGCGTCCCCTTCCGATTGTTCTCTTTTTTTTATGTTTTTTCTCTTTCTCTCTTTCTCTCTCTCTCTCTCTCTCTCTCTCTCTCTCGAGTCGGTGCAGTCTGCCTGTACAAGTTAGATAAAATTATCAGAAATGGATTTTCTTTTTCTCCCTCATGAGTTGGAGGGTGAACGCTGTAGACAAGAGGTCATCCACGCCTGCTGTTGCGTGTCTGATCGCTTTGAAGGTTTGAAAACCAGAATAGAAATGTGAAGCAGGCCACTCAGCATAAACACGCATGCTCCCTCTATCCGTCCCTCTCTCGCTTTTTCTCCAGACTTCCCTTTCACGAAAACACACACTTCATTGAATCCAAAGCAGCAGCGAGCGATGCAGTACGATGTATAATAATAACGTAATCAAGTCGAACAGAGCCAAAATAATGGCCTTTTTACTGCCAATGATAAGACAAGGACTGACAGTTTGGTTTGTGTGTGCGTGTGCACTCTCTCTCCCCCTCTCTTTCTCTCGTTCTTTCTTTGTTTCTCTCTCTCTCTCTCTCTCTCTCTCTCTCTCTCTCTTTCATTGCGGGTGTGTCTGAGATTACAGCTCATGGTAGTCAATGCAGGTTTGCAGATTGATCATGGCTGCTGAGTTATGCCTTTCTCTCTACTCAATGAAAACTGTTCTAAAGAAAGGCAGCAGGGCTTGCGCATGATCCGGATGATAAAACCCGGACACACACATCATTTTTAAATGGATTAAGCCTGCAATTATGCTAGCAATTCCTCTCTTGTTCGTTTATAAGTGTTGCTAGCAGACCATGCGATTTAAACTTTTGAGAATTCGATACAAATATGCAAAAGTGTATTATGAGAAACAATCCGCCTGAAAAATAATTGTGGTGGTAGATTTTGTGGTTGACGTTATAAATGGTCTTTCTCCAGCGGAAGCGATATACGAAATCCAATCACTAGTGGTCACCGGAGACGAGCTCGCAATGCGAGGCATGAACGGATATGTGTCCAGGCTGTCCACCTGAAATCCGATCAACCACGACACATGTCATTACCAGGTGTGAACTCTACCTTGGGATCTACCAGATTTGGTATCAAACCAGATTTGGCATTTTGGACCTAATCGAATTGCTTTTTTTTCTTTCGTGAATGTGTGCAATGTTTATGACATCTTGCATGCAAATAGCAGAAACAAACTTGCAGATTGCAAAGAATCAGTCCTTTCCTAATAGGGTTGAGGTCTGATTATATACTGAAAAATTGTTGATTGTGCACTTGGGGTGCAAGAACAAATTTTGTTTGGCGATACTGTATCGATTTTCAAAAACGCAATATCGAACAAATTCACTCCAGATTCATGGCAGTTGTTTTGTTGACAGGAAGTACTAGTATAAGGGCACACCACTAATGTTGTTTCTTGGGGGCGCTGCTGTAAAAACGATCATTAGTATAATTTAGGAGTTTAACGCCTGAAGTAATGGCAGCGTTGAATAGGTTGAATGGAAACTTTCCATGGGAATTAACGCAAGCCTATAACAGAGAACTTAAATGTACTTGGAAAAAGATTGTCTTGCAGGATAATCTCATTTAAAATAACCAGATTGAATGGAATTTCAGTTTAATTATTATCCTGCACGTTCATCAATCACATGCACACAGCACGCTTACTGTAAGGCTATTGAGGCCACACCCCCTACATGATCATTTTTTAAATCCTGCACACAAAATATATATATTTTTTTTATGTATTTCTTTATGAATTTGTTTAAAATTTGTGGGGTGTGTCAGCTATTGTGCAACAACACAATACCAACAATTAAATCAAAGTCAAGTGTCATTTAAAAAAAAAAAATCTGAATCAGTTTGCCTGCATACCAGCGTATGACCAAACAAAATTTCAACCAAAATTCCTCAGATGAACCTCTCATAGAAATGTTTCACCCCTTTGGAACCCTAGCATTGACAGACTTGCGCCGACAGCATTATGCTTCATTTGGTCAGAATATGTTTAAATAGTATTAAAAGGTTTAGGAACAACATCGGTGTAAAGCTGCTTTGAGACAACATCCATTGTTAAAAGCGCTATACAAAAAATCGATTGAATTTAAATGAATTGAACATGTGCTGTTCGTGCCTGCACTTATAATCAGATGAAGCTTAATTTGTCGCTTAAAGAAGTGTTATGTAGACAAAGCTAAATTTAGAGAGTGCAGGACATGCCTGTCTTTCCTTGCCTGACTGCCTTCTCTACTTTTATGGAAGAAATAATAGCCTTTCTTACTCAGATGATGCTTTTACTACTAGTGCAATACTAATGGTAATGTGTAATACTAATAATATAATAAAGTAATCCCACTGCAATCCCACTGTGTTCTAGTTACTTTATTTTTTGGCTAAGGTTTGCATAGGGTGGTTTGTTCTTTGACAGCGTTCCTAAAATGATATTTAAAATAAGAAATGTCCCAATGTATCGCCTTGCCTTACAGTATTGCGACATATCATATCGCAACCCCTGTATCGTGATGATTATCGTATCGCCAGAATTTTGCCGATACACGCTAATATTGTGCACGTTTAGCCAGAGAATAAGCCTAAGACTAAGTTCATTTCTGACATATTTGTACCATACGTTTAACAATGAATCTTTTTTTTTTTTTATTTAAGTAGCTTTACAGAAATCCAGCTGGAATTTCAGGAAGCAAACCAGAGATGACGGTGCCAAGGGTGAAAAACTCCCTGAGACAACTTAAGTATATAACCTTGAGAAGAACCTGATTTAGAAGAGAAGCCATCCTCTACTGGGTCAAAGCTGATAGTGGGATCATGAATCAATACAGTACTAATTGTGCAGGAAAGGATATGAGCATATTGTAAATGAGCACAGGACAGTCTTTGATTGCATCAGCAGTTCTTTGCTCTAAATATATTATAGGCAGTTGAGATTGTTCAGTGAAAGCAAGCATGTATTTTTAAAAGAAGTGCAGATCTTTACGTGTGGGACCACATTGTTACTGTTAGATGTGATGAGAAGTAAAGCATTGTTAAAACTTTTTTGAGAATCTGGGACATGCTTCTAGGGTATACATTATATAACGAAGGCTACCTGACACCTGGCCTTCGTCATACTGTTACCACAAAGTACACAATTATCTAGAATGTCATTGTTTGCCATAGCTTTCAGATTTCCCTTCAAATATAACTGAAGGGCTAACGCAAAACTTGTTCTTGTATGACAAAGCAAGGTGCATAAGGTTGCCAAGTTCAGTGTGGTCGAACTTGAACTGCAAGGTTCTCAACCCCACAAACACCTGATGCATTAGGATGAATTAAAGTGTGCCAGATCTGTGAGCCAGACCTTCTCGCCTGACCTCACTAATGCGCTTATGAATGAATGGGCACAAATCCCTACAGCCACGATCCAGAATCTAGTGCAAAGCCTTTCTTAGAGAGTGAAGAATGTTAAATCAAGAAAGAGGAGACTAGCTCCAGATTAATACTCAGTTTTGGAATGAGGTGTTCCTCAAGCCCATGAGTGTGATAGTCAGATACATGGTTTCGGCCACATATTCCCCTTAAGACATCCTTGATTATAAGAACCAGCCACAAACTTTATTATTTTTTTCAGTTCCACCCATTCGGTGTATTAGGTTCTTGTGAGGTCTTTCCAAGCTGATTAAGATATTGTGTTTTGCTAATAAAAAAATGCAAGAGTGGACCAAGATCCAGCAGTGAGTCATGAATCTCTAATGGATTTATTTATCCATGGGGGAAATAAAGTTCTGGTGCCTTCTGTCAAGGGCATGAGAGTTGGATGAGCAAGAGATAGAGGAATGCAAAGGATGCAGGGATGGACCATGACTCATCGCAGCAGTGGAAAGCGATGGATGAAGGCTAATTTAGTATTTGTATGAGTCTGAGAGGATAAACAGGGTCGATGGAGGGGTGTGAGGATAATGGTTCGATCAGACGGCACCAGTTTTATTGTTTTAAGGTCCGTATAAAGATGTAAGTGCAAACAATTCATTCGGAGATTCAAACCCTTTTGCTCAAAACGCTCGAGGAGGTTTGAGACGCATTGTAGCTCTGTCAGCTCTGTAGCTCTTCAGCTCTGTAGCTCTGTTAGTCAAGAGTCAAGAAGCTTTTATTGTCATTTCCACCATATATAGCTGGAATATAACCCTCACACAACATAGAGCTCCATCACACAACATAGAGCTCCATCACACAACATAGAGCTCCATCACACAACATAGAGCTACATCACACAACTGCATAAAGTCAAGCAGCTTTTATTTGCATCATGTGCAACCGAGTGCAAACAGTGCAGACCAAAGACAGTGCAAACAGACAATGCAAGACAGTGTAGGACAGATACACAAAACACAAAATAGCACCAACTAGTAAACCTACTGTATAATGTGTTATATTGTACAATGTGCAAAAAGAGAACTGTATACAAGGGTGTACTTGTAAACATGGACACAAAAATGTAAGCAAAACAGCAGCAATTCGAGTAGGTGTGCAAAAACAGCATGTAAACAGTTATAGTGTAGTTGTAATAGAATATGGGTGGTCCTGAAGACATGGATGTGTATGAATTTAGTACAATTTCAATCATCTCTACTTTTTATGAGAGAATTTCCATTTTTCTATTTCAGAAAAACACTTTGTAGTGAACACGTAACTCAAGTTAAATAAGAACCCGTCGCAAGACCACCACGGCTCTGGAGAGTGTGTGTGTGTGTGTGTGTGTGTGTGTGTGTGTGTGTGTGTGTGTGTGGAGTAAGGGTCCCTCTGTGTGTCTGTAACAACAGAAAACTTTCTTCTTACACTATATACTATATGGACACAAGTGTGAACACCTGACAAATTGAAATGTGCTTTTTGAAAATCCCATTTAACATTTCCCCATTTCCTGTTGTAATAACCCCCACTCTTCCGGGAAAGTGATCCACTAGATTTGTGCTTGTGGATATTTGTGCTCATTCAGCCACATCGATGTTAGCACATTCATACTGGTATAGGTTGAGGAGGCCTGGGGTCTTGAATGGTGATCTGTCTTGAATGTTTTCTAATTTTAAATAATGTTCATCACTAAAGAATGATGGACTATAAATAGTGTGGCAACGGCCTTATAACCCCCTCACAGATTGATGCTAAGGGACAATTGCTTCATTGCTCCAAAGATCATTGCTGGCGTCCCTCCTCTTTGGTTTTGGGTTCACACACACACATGCGCCATATCAGCAAACTGCTAAACCTGGGGTTTTTATAGAGGTGGCCATACTTACTGATGATCAATTAATCAAGGGCATTTAGTTCGCAGCACCTTGCTGCTACGTAGTCTCTTAAATCCTATGAAAGCAGTGTTTTTCTCTATTTTGGCTTTATTTCTGTAAAGAATTTGCTGTAATTTAATGTACTAATTTAAAGTACCTTTAATTTTTCAAGCACTGAATAAGTAAGACTTTTTGATGATTTTTTCAGAGCAGGAGTGCTTTCCTCTTTTTTTTTTCTTCTCTTCTTAGATCTTCTTCCTAATGCTGTGTCTGTCTCTGATTTTTTTTTTTTCCTCATTCAAATGAGCTCCAGTGGAAAGGGGGTTTACTGTACTTTCAGGATGAGCCCAGCACTGCGAGATCAATGCACTCAGCATCTCTATGGCTCCTTGAAGATGAATAAGACTACATTTGTCGCTTCACGTCCCTTTTTTTCAGCATCCCATCATTCCTAGCTGCTTATCCCATCCCCCTTTACTTTTACAGGTCCTTGGAACAGGCACCTACTCTCGAGAGGAAGAACATCCAAATTGTTCCTCGCTCAATCTCCTTAGAGATACTTATGTTTCCTAAACCAACAGAGCACTAGGGGTCCCACACTCCCACACATGGAGTGTCTCATAGATTATGCGCGAGTTAGAGATGCCTTTACCATCTGTGCGTCTGCCTCGGACCAACTATACTAATGTACTTGCAATGGAGATATATTTTTGCAGCTGATAAAACTCATGCTTTCACCTTTTTTATACACTGCTTTTAGGGTCTTGAAGGTTTTTATAGTTATGTAGACTTGTCTAAATGACTATCAGATTTTTTACAGAAAGCAACACACACACACACACACACACACACACACACATTTTTAGTAGATGCGTCATACTTTTCATAATTTAGAAAATGGGCAATAATTTGTGACTAGTATTTTATATGTAGATTGATTTCTCCTCACTGAACTGTTTTTCAAGCACACTCTCTCAGCATCACTGCTGATACGTGAATATAACACTACAGAAACCAAGGCGTGTCCTGAGAGTCACATAGAATATTGATTAACATGGTGCTAGTAGTTTTTATATTTTATATATGTATATATATTTTATATATTAAAACCATATATGGTGTCCCAATACTTTTTCCCATATAGTGTGTATATATAGCAGTATACAAATGGTCCCCTGAGTTATGATGGTTCAACTTATGATTTTTCGATGTTACGATTAGCGAAAAAAAAAAAAAAAAAAAAAAAAAAGGTTTCTTATGGCAGGAAAACATAGCAGCATATGCTCCGCCCTCTGCTCGTGACCTGGCGCTTGTCTATGCCCCATCTGCCACATGCATATACACTATAAAGTTTATACTTTACGGTACTGTAAATTGCTCTGTTTTGCTCAATTTATGTACTGTAATTTGTTGTTATTACATACTGATCACCACTGTTTTCTCCTGGGTAGGATGGCCATGTCTATATTTTATATAGTATTTAGTTACCATGTGGTCATCAGAACGAACCTCCATTGTACTGTAAGTCGGGAACTACCTGTATATGTGTATTATAATGTGATTACAATATTTGTAAATGTTAAAGTGATTGGAAAATTGATTTCTGGCGAGTGTGTGTGTGTGTGTGTGTGTGTGTGTGTGTGTGTGTGTGTGTGTGTGTTGGATTTATGGATGCTGTTGGATTGATGCTCGAGGTGGCACAACTTGTTTTGTTGAGATCTCAGCATTGTGTGTGTGTGTGTGTGTGTGTGTGTGTGTGTGAGTGGAATGAACCCTTCTTGACCAGGCTTGGCTGGGTGTGTGTTGTCCATCTGGCCTGCCCTGGCAGCAGTAACGATGGTTAGTGAGCCCTTTCCGCTGACTCATCCCCTCCCACTTCTCCTGCTAATGTAGCTAACGCTGAAAAATGAGCTTTCTTTTTTTGTTAGCGTCATCCGCTTCTATCTTGGGTAGGAAGACGGATGATCCCCCCCCCCTTTTCTCTGGGAGGACGTACCGTCGACCACAAGCACACACAGTTTTTTAGGCCACTTACTTTAATCTGTTTAAACTTTCCAATGTGCCGTGATACCGACGTAAAAGGATGACGCGCTATAAAAATTTTAATATCGCACTCCATCTGCAACCCATTTGTCTGTCTGTCTCCTCCTCTGTCCCTCTTTAATCCCCCCCTTCTTTTTCCTGTATCTCTTCATTCTCCTGTTTTATGCATCTTACAATCTATCCACCCATCCTATTTTATTGCTCCTACTCCCATGTTTTACCCCCCTTATTTTTTTTCCGCCTCTCCTCTTCCATCGATCTTCGGTGTCTCGGTTTGCGGATGCTGCAAGGTTGGCATTGTATCCCTTAAATAGACCCAAGAGTGGAAGAGAGCGCATCCGGCGCATACCCCACCCTAATTCAGTCTCTCTCTTCTCTCTTTCTCCCTCTCCCTCTATTTACATGTAAATTGGCAGTGGCTGTTTTGGTGCCATCTGCTGTACTGGGGGCGATGGGCATGGTGTCCACGGGACTCCTGGGACACGCATGCCTCTAGATACACACACACACACACACACACACACACACACACACACACACACACAGAGACAGTTGGAAAACTGTATCAAAACGCACATGCATATCTCTTCCCTCTGGGTGTGTTTTGCTTCTTTGGCCCCTCAGAGGGTGTAATTGATAACTCATGAATGGATTGGGGGAAGTGTGTGTGTGTGTGTGTGTGTGTGTGTGTGTGTGTGTGTGTGTGTGTGTGTGTGTGTGTGTGTGAAGGGTTTTGAATCCTTGGTGCAGAAGCAGACATACAGAACAAAGTAGATTATACTATATTAATAGAACTAGAGTCAGTGTGAGTGTGTATTAAGTAATGAATGCATAGTTATTGTTTTTTTTTGTATTGTTTTTTGTTAGTGATAATGTAGATCTGAGTTATACAGTTTTACCTCCATGTAAACCACCACACGGGCAATGAGGGGGCAAAACAGCTTTTTAAATTTACAACATGAGCTGCCAGGATACAGCGACGTGGACGAGATGCGCAACCCAGAGGGAAAGAAACCATACAAGCAAACTTTCTGCAAGTGAGAAAATAATTAATGTGATTTGTTTTTTTTGTCTTTTTCTTCCGGATGGAAGGATTTACGTGTACAAAATATGTGCGGTTGGTATTCTGTGTACCGCAGCAGGATTGCAGTGTTTGCTTTTACCTGAAATAGATTTGTTGTTTTGCCACAAATGCCACAAACAGGAAACAACAAGCTAGGGTTTGTGTAAGAATACAAGTCTGTGGTCAAAATGGCTCAGAACATACCCTATATGGACACATTTATCGGGACACCTATCTTTTCTGACAATTTGTGGTTCTAGACCAAACTGTTACCACACAATTGTATATGATGTCTTTTGATGTGTTAGCATGAACGTTTTTCTTCACTCGAACAAGTAACCTTTTCCAGCATTTCAGTGCCTTTGTGCACACAGCCAGCTTCATCAAAATCTGGTTTACATAAGTTGAAATGAAAGAACTTGACTTGCTATACACCTTTGGGATGAATTGAAATGATGACTGCACTTCAGGCCTCCTCCCCCTACATTAGCACATGACTTTATGAACACCTCCAAAATCTTTTTTATGGTCAGGTGTCCACAAACCTTTGCCCATACAGTGTATTTGATTTATGTTCATATCTTTGTTTTTTGTAAACGTATTGTTGCAAGATGTCATTTATGCAGCCCTATCGTATTCAAGTTAATCCAGGGTAACTAAAGATAGAGAGACTTGTGAGGCTTCATGATACAAGTCAAGGAACCGCTGATGATCAGAGTGAGTGAAGATCTGAAAAGTGGTCCACTGGTATGCTTGGGATTTCAACTCACAACCTTCCAGTCATTCGATCAGACTATTTAACCACTTATCCATTATTGCCCCCTTCATATTATGTCTAGATCGTGATGCTTAGCAATTTGCGTCACCCTCCAGAATTATTGGCACCCTTCGTAAAGATGCGATGGAATAATAGCATTTCAAGCATTTAACTTTTTCTAGTTAAAGAACAGTAGAAATTAGTTATATTGTTTTAATGAGAATGTCATTAGCACTCCTTAAAAAATGCCATTTTTGCAAAAATAAATAAATAAAAATAAAAAATTGTGGCAAAATAATAACTCTAAATAGTATTTAAAGAGAAATAAATGATCATTTATCTGTTATTTTCTGTTTATTCTCAACCCCTGGGAGCTCTGGAAAGGCTGTTAGCCATGTATTCCTTGGGTATAAATATAATGTGGTGCATTTGTAAAAGTGCCTCATTATTTATGGCAAACATGGAGGAAAAACAAACAAAAACATGGACACCTAAAGGTTCAAAGTATCAAGTGTTTCCGAGATCTTTTTCTGCTCACCACATCCGTAAAGAGCGGTTCCTTGAGTTACCGTAGCTTTTCTGTCAGGTGGCACCAACAACTATTTTATTCCACGTTGATTTTATACACTACATTGCTGCCACATGATTGGCTGATTGGTCACACGTCCTTTTCTACCAGCCCTCCTTCTTTTTTCCTTTAGGCTCCTTCGGGCTTTTTCTTTTGTCCCATGACCTTTTTTTTCTCCCTATATTTCCATTCACTCTTTTTCCCTTTATCTTTTTTCTCTTTTTGTTCTGTCTTGTACAACCTTATTAACACATATGGATAGAAATGTCTAAATTCTGAAGCACACACACACACACACACACACACACACACACACACACAGAGAGAGAGAGAACAGAGGAATGGTTGTGGGGAGTTGTCTTCTGGTGAATAATTACACAGTGTTGTCTCGCTTTCTTCTTTTTTTTCCACTCTGTGTCGCTATATCACTCCAGCAGTACTTTGAACTTTGAACATAGGAATGGGGAGTGGTTGTTGTGTCTGCTGGACATGTTTATGTCTGTGTGGTGTGTGTGTGTGTGTGACCTGTTCTTTGAGGATGAGAGGCTCCTGAATGATGATCATCTTCTTCTTCTTCTTTTTTTTTTACATCATAGAAATGCTTCCTGTAGTTTCTAATTAAATCGACCGTTCAAAGTTGATTGTGTAGTGTTCTCGCTTTCTACCAGGATTGCTTTTCATATCCTTGTGTGTGTGTGTGTGTGTGTGTGTGTGTGTGTGTGTGTGTGTGTGT
>JAAIIK010000101.1:6508004-6521085 GCA_014706435.1 Silurus glanis | reverse complement strand
GTGTGTGTGTGTGTGTGTGTGTGTGTGTGTGTGTGTGTGTGTGTTGCCTTTGGAAGATTTTCTCAGATGGAAGCAGTAATGTAGTCATGACTACATCATTTGTTGAGTCAGGCATGTGAGAATTGTGACAAAATTGAAAAGAAAAAAACATGGATCACCTTTTATTGTGTTGAAGTTGCTATAAATAAACACACACACACACACACACACACACACACACACACACACACACACATAGGTGTCAGGTGGAGTCTAGCGGTGAGCTCACAGCAATATTGCAAGCTGTTCCTGCTAAATCAAACTCTTCCACTTTAAATAGAAAGTTGCTGCACTATGGCCAATTCATGCAGTGGGTTATAACTAAGAAAACTGATCACATTGAGGCAGCTTAAAAGTATTCTGTTTATTTACTGCCTGCATTGAAATAAAAGCTAGTACATGATGTGTCTCAAATATGCCTGGGTTTCCACGGTACCACCTTGAGTAACCAGAAACAGAATATTTTCACGGTTTTATAATTTTGTATACAAAACATTCCACCCTCACAATACTGTAATATTTTGAGATCCGATTACACTACATAGACAAAAGTTTGTGCTTTTTAAATATCCCAGTCCACATACAGCCCCATTTGCTGTTGTAATAACCTTCACTCTTTTGAGATGATGTTCGACTAGATTCTGTAATGTGCTCGTAGAGATTTTGCTTATTTAGCCACAATGGTGTTAATAAAGTGAGGTACTGATGTAGGTGAGGTTAGGAGGCCTGGGGTGCAGTCAGCGTTCCAGTTCCTCCCACAGGTGTTCAATAGGATTGAGCAGGCCACTCAAGAAATTCCACTCCAACCCATGTAAAACCATCTTCATGGAGCTTGCTTGGTACACACTCGCATTGCCATGCAAGAAAAGGCATGGGTCTAATGCTATACAAAAGACAAACTATACTTATATAAATATAATATAAATATAAACTTTGTGGTCAAAGTTTGAGGAAGAAACACAAATGGCTGAAAAAGTCAGGAGTCCCACTACGTACCGTCTCGAAGATTTGAAGTGATAGAAGACTTCTGGTATTGAGTTCAAAAACAAATATCATGGATGATTGACTACATTTTTGGCCAGGCTGATCTTTTTCTTTCTCGTGTGCTTGTCGAATTCGTGTACACAGTTCGATTTATTCAGCATTTGATTACATTTAAAAATTACAATTTTGTTGTGTATTGCATGTAACTTCAGTATGTTAGATTGTTCAGATTGTATTTAAAAATGCATAAACATATTAGATATGATTTAAGTACGTGTTAAAATGCAAAACTATTATGTCTGGCGCAAAAAGACATGGACACAGAGGTGGCCAAATAACACAATGTAGAGTTTAAAATTACACAACGAAACGTTAATGACAAGTCAGTTATGTTGATTTTTGTAGTTGAAACAGAATTACAACTGGGCAACGATTCAAATTCCACAAATAGACGTCTTTTTAATTTAAATGTAACCTTCCATTAACTTTTGTTTTTCCTTTTTCTTTCAGAGATAGTTGCTCCTGCACTACGTGATGTCCGATAACGGAGAAGTGGAAGACAAGCCACCCGCACCACCCATGAGGAACACAAGCACCATGATGGGATCTGGCATCAAAGAGCCGAGCGCAATGAACCACACCTCCAAGCCACTGCCACCCAATCCGGAGGACAAGAAGCGCAAGGACCGCTCCATCCGCTCCATCCTCACCGGAGGCGGAGATAAGAGTGAGTCAGAGATAGACAGGGATGACCAGGGTTGTTAAAATGGAAAATGGAAATGAACCATTTGAGGTTTCTGGGTTGGTTTGTTAGGATTGCTGTAATGTCCAACATCAGTGTTTAATATCAGTTTTCAGACCTTTTATAAGAGTAGCAGGGCTAATCAGCGCAAAGTCACAAGCAAAGGAATGTCTCGCATTTTAGCACGCCTGCTCTGTTAATTAGCTCCCTGTTTAACTTTACATAACCAGCCTGACCCCTACACATGGCACACAGCAGCTGGCTGTGCAGAGAGAATAAACAATGAGGAGGAGGGGTGATATTGCAAATGAACAACGCAGTCACAATGATACTTTTTGCTATCTCTCTCTCTCTCTCTCTCTCTCTCTCTATCTCTCTATCTATCTATCTATCTATCTATCTATCTATCTATCTATCTATCTATATATCTATCTATATATATATATATAAATGTTAATAAAACTTTAACAAAAAAGAAAAAAATTATATATAAATCATCAAAAATCATGTTTGGTAACAGGTGTTTGTGTCTAGTTTTGCTCTGGCTAATATGGCTAATTAATAAGGCAAAACATATTTTAGCTTAGCCTAGCTTAGCATTTGAAAAACTGCACCATACCGTAAGAAAGAAAAGATGGGGATGCGAAAGATCTGAATGATCTTGCAGAACAATTCCTGTTCAAACATTTCATACTGTTCTTCATACAGTCTCAAATAGAATTTTGCTTCAAATGTAAATAGTGTTTTGGAATCAGTGGGAACGTAGTACACAAACCATGTACTTTGTGTTAAAGTAGAGGTAAAATATTACTCCAGTATATAAAGTGCTCCCTATAAACTTTCATGAGTAAAAGTACAAACTGTATTTGCCTTCAAATGTACTTAGGTATGTAAAGTACTGTGATTTATTATGGCTACAATGTTCGTATTATCATTTTCGTCACAAGGCTCTTGATTATTCGACTCAGTTTGTGTGAAAAGACGCTAATCTTACTCTTAACACACCAATCTATTAATAGAATGATATTAATAAGTCAAAGACTGATTGATATCTATTACAATTTTCATGAGCCCAAAACCTTCTTTTCAACTACTTCAAAATAAATCATGCAAATAAGGACACAGGTGTTGTGGCGAGTTCGATTTAGGAGTTTCTTCCACCATTCATTCCTCTCTAAATGTTCTGCTTGCTGTTGAACTGATGCTGAACTGTATGTTACCACCGAGTAGCCATCAAAACAAGTTTAAAACATCACACTCACTAAAAGTAGGCAGGAGTACAAGGAGATGCACCAGAAACTCTAGTAATCATTTTCATGAACAATTTGATCAAAGGAAGGTTCTAGATTTACCACTACCATGCTATAAGTGAGGTAGTGTCACTCTGGTGGTACTTTTTACATAATACTGATACATGGATGAACTGTCTCTAGAATGTAAGCTCTTCCGCATATCTTCTAGTGGAAACTGGCTCTGGGAAGACTATAGTTTCTTAGAACACGTTCACTTTAAAAGCAGCATTTGGCTCAATAATAAGTTTAAACATGCTAATCAGATTTGAGGTCACCCGAATGCATTTAGCAGCTTTTTCTTCCATATGACTGAATTTCAACATATTCTATGATTCATCTCAAGAGCCGGTTGAAGGTTGGACTCTGCTTGCTAAAGAAAAGGCATTAGGGTTTACATTTTTTAGAGAATTTGCAAACTAATACTAATGTGTATCGTTTATCATTTATGGCATGTGGCTTAGTGGTTTGAACTCAAGACCTTCTTATCCAGAGTTCAATGTCTTAATCATGGACACTTACACAAAGGACGTAACATTTCTCGCGGTGCACTCCTGGACGTGAGGCGACTCAGCTGTAATTACTGATTCTGAAATGCAGAGCATGCAGATCACAAGCTCCTTAAATCTAAATAATGGAGGGATGATGAGATGTCTAGAGCAGTGTCTGGGACGATTTATTTCCCCTTGGCTGTTTTCAAGTAAAAATGCAAATTTCACAAAGAGGATGTATGGAAGAATGCCTTTCATTAGCCCTTCTTCAAACTTCAAGTCCGGCCTGAAAACGAATCTGGATTATCCTCTTAATCTGCTGTGTGGGATTGGATAGTGATAGTGATGCGATCTGGAAGGTAACCATGGAATGCTAAAGTGCAAGGATTTTATTTAGCTTTCACAGGCAGAAATAATTTCAAAATTGCGTCTGGAACAGGATTACAATATACGAGGTTGTAACAAAAAGTTTAGAAACTAGCTCTGTTTACAAGAAAGATCTTTATTTATCTACGTTTACACACCATCACCTTCAAAACAGTCTCCTTGCACAGCAAAACAGCGCTCCCAGCATTCCTGCCACTTCTGGAATATGTAGTGGAAGTCTTCTTTTCGAAGTGTGTCAATCACCTCCTGCTATTCGGGTTGGATCTCTCGCAATGGTGTCAAAATTGTAAATTTTGAGCTGGTTCTCGTTGTCTTCCAGTGATGTTCTTTAGCTCTTGAAGCACATGCCACTCAAAACATTTTGAACGACCCATTGCAGCATCGCCATAAACTTCCCGAATCATGCCAAATGTCCTGCAGAATTTCCCATTTGCTCTTTATTTTAACTTGCTGTCCGTGATGAAATTACAGACGTGGTAACCACAAGTCGTCTGAATAACACCAGTTGCACAGCTCTCGATGTGCACAGGACTTATGACTTATGAATGTTGCTGCTCCCTGTGACAGTGCGTGCAGCCTTGTGTTAAACTTAAAACTTTTTGATGCCATTTTTTTTTTTACGCAAAGTGATATCTAGTGTCCCATGTAAAGCAAAAGCAAAGAGTAGCCGTGTGCAACCCAGCCTTTAGAGCCCGCATACTCTTAGTGGTGGTTCCAAGCCTGGATAAATGGGGAGGGTTGCGTTAGGAAGGGCATTCAGTGTAAAATGTGATAAATAAAATACCAGGATCACAAACCTAGATTCCATACCGGATCGGTTGAGGCCCGGGTTACCAACGACCGCCACAGGTATTGTTAGCCAACAGGGTACAGGGTGGAAATTGGGCTACTGTTGGCCAAAGGAGAAGAAAAAGAGGGAGAGAACATCTACGGAGAGAACATCTACGGAGACAGCAGGGAAAGGAAAAGTGTAGGAGGGTGGAGGTTAGGGTTGGTACTTTAAATGTTGGTAGAGAGATTGGTGATTGGGGCAGACTTCAGTGGCCATGTTGGTACAGAGGGAACAGAGGCTTGGTGGTGGTGAAGAGGTGCTGGATGATTTAGCAACTACTGCAGAAGTGATAAGGGAGACAGATAGAAAGGTACTTGGTGTGATCTTTGTTAAGAGAAGGGAAGACAAAGAGACGTGGTGGTAGAATGAGGAAGTGCAGGAGAGCATAAGAAAAAGAGGTTGGCGAAACAGGATTGGAATCAGCAGAGAGATGATAAAAGTAGGCAGGAGTACAAGGAGATGCGCCAGCAGGTGAAGAGGGATGTGGCAAAAGCTAAGGAAAAGGCGTATGAGGAGCTGTATGAGAAGTTGGACACTAAGGAAGGAGAAAAATATTTGTACCGCTTGGCGAGGCAGAGGGACCGAGCTAGGAAGGATGTGCTGCAAGTTAGAGCAATAAAGGATGGAGATGAAAATGTGTTGACTAGTGGGGAGAGTGTGTTGAGAAGATGACATTACAACATTATGACTGGTGAAGTGGAAGCTAGGCTGAGAGAAGAGGTGATCATCTGTAAGCAACAGTATGGTTTAATGCAGAGGAAGAGCACCACAGATGCATTATTTGCTTTGAGAATGTTGATGGAGAAGTAGAGAGAAGGTCAAAAGGAGTTGCATTGTGTGTTTGTGGATCTAGAGAAAGCGTAGGACAGTGTGCCGAGAGAGGAGTTGTGGTATTGTATGAGGAAGTCTGGTGTAACAGAGAAGTATGCGAGGGTGGTGCAGGACATGTATGAGGACAGTATGAGAGCAGTGAAGTGTGCAGTAGGAACGACAGACTTGTTCAGGGTGGAGGTTGGAGTGCATCAAGGATCGGCTCTGAACCCTTTCCTGTTTGCAGTGGTGATGGACAGGTTGACAGACAAGGTCAGACAAGAGTCCCTGTGGACTATAATGTTTGGTGATGAAATTGTGATTTGTGGTCAGAATAGGACCAGGTTGAGAGGTGGAGGTACGTGCTGGAGAGAAGGAGAATGAAAGTTAGTAGGAGTAAGACAGAGTACATGTGTGTGAATGAGAGGGAGGGCAGTGGAGTGGTGCGGTTGCAGGGAGAAGAGGTGATTAAGGTGGAGGAGTAGTAGAGTAATGGAGAGTGTGTTAGAGATGTGAAGAAAAGAGTGCAGGCAGGGTGGAGTGGGTGGAGAAGAGTGATAGCAGGAGTGATTTGTGATAGAAGGGTATCTGCAAGAGTGAAAGGGAAAGTTTATAGGACTGTGGTGAAACCTGCTATGTTGTATGGTTTAGAGACAGTGACATTGACTAAAAGACAGGAGGTGGAGTTGGAGGTAGCAGAGCTGAAGATGTTGAGATGTTCATTGGTAGTGACGAGGATGGACAGGATTAGAAACAAATTTATTAGAGGGACAGTGCCTGTAGGACGTTTTGGAGAAAAGTGGATGGAGGCTCGATTGAGATGGTTTGGACATGTGCAGAGGAGGGACATGGGGTATATCAGTAGGAGAATGCTGAGGATGCAGCCACCAGGCAGGAGGAATAGAGGAAGGCCAAGGAGGAGGTTTTTGGATGTGGTGAGGGAAGACATGCAGGTGGTGAATTTGAAAGAAGCAGATACAGAGGACAGGGTATTATGGAAACTGAGGATCCACTGTGGCGACCCCTAATGGAAGCAGCCGACAGAAGAAGAAGAAAGGGTTAGCCCTGTGCAGTATGAAAATGTCTATATTTGCCCTAAAACAAGATTCCATATAACAAAGTTGTCTTTATCTGCCTGGGGAAAATGGGGACTCTGGATTGAACAGTGAGGGAATGAGGGATGACTGACAGGATGAGTTACTTTAATGCACAAATCCAGCCACTGTGTCTTTTCCAATATCAGCAGAGTGTAACTTCTAACTGAGCTCCCTTGATTAATCAGTCAATAACTTGAGCCCTGATTAAACAGCACAACAGAGGCAAACGTGTTACTTTCATGCCGATGCCGTTTTAACGAGTTTTTTTTTAAGCTGCTGTTGCATGTATTCTCCTTTTTGACTCTCTCTCTCTTTTTTTTTTATTCTCCTTTAACTCTCTTTTTCCCCCCCCCCTCCTTAGCCAATAAGAAGAAGGAGCGTCCAGAGATTTCTCTGCCGTCAGACTTTGAGCACACCATCCACGTGGGCTTTGATGCAGTCACTGGGGAGTTCACTGTAAGTGATCGTGTGGTGTCACTGTGGGGTTTGTCAACTCTTATTTTAAACATACACAACAAGCATAATACAATATTTAAAATTTTTCCATGACAAGTCACTTCAGCTGACCCTATAGGGCTTGGGGTGCGGTCAGTGTTTCAATTCATCCCAAAGGTGTTCAGTAGGGTTGAGGTCAGAAGGTCTATAGCAGGCCACTCAAGACCTTCCACTCCAATCTACACTGATCAGGCCTAACATTATGGCCACCTACTTAATATTAAGTTGGTCCCCCTTTCCCTGCCAAAACAGTCCTGACCCACAGAGCATTAATAGCTTAAACTTCTTCAGTAGTTTGACCTTAAGAAGTTTATCTGTTGGATTGAAACACACTGGCCAGCCTTCGCTCCCCACGTGCATCGATGACCCTCGGCCGCCCATGACCCTGTCGCCGGTTCACCCCTGTTTCTTCCTTGGGCCTTTTTGATAGATACTGACCACTGCAGACAGTAACAGCCCACAAGAGCTGCAGTATTGAAGATGCTCTGACCCAGTCATCTAGACATCACAATTTGGCCCTTGTCAGACTAATTCTGATCCTTACGCTTGCCCATATTTCCTGCTTCCAACACATCAACTTTGAGGACAAAATGTTCACTTGCTGCCTAAAAAATCCCTCCCACTAACAGGCACCATGATGAAGAGATAATCAGTGTTATTCACTTCACTAGTCATAATGTTATAATGTCAATGTTATGCCTGGTCAGTGTATGTAAGCCATATCTTCATGGAGCTCGCTGGGACATTCCTATAATGGAACACTTTTGAGTCTGAAATGAAGGGAAAATATAATGCTACTCCATCCAAAGACACTCTTTACAATTATGTAGTCGCTTTAGCTGACCCTTTGGAGCTTGGTGTTTGGTCATGTTGTTCTGTTTTATCTATGTTTAAAAAAAAAAAAGAGAAAGAGTTTATGCTCTGCAGACAAAGCTGCACTGTTTTGCGTCCTCAGATCGAGGTCAAAAACCTAGCTGGCTTTCAGATCCACTTTCTCAGGTTCTGTTTTAGTGAGATTTACAGTAATAGTGTGACACATTACAGTGCATTTTTGTCCTCCCAGGGTTTGGTTTGCACTATGATTAAGGGGAAGTTAACTATTTTGGGTTGTTCAGTATTTCAGGCACATGTGTGCATGTGTGAAATACTCAGATTGAACTAATTGACCCAGTACACTGAGTAAACTGAGATTCTCCTTCTTGATGTTTTTGGTTGCTGCATTTAACTTAACACACTCGTTTTTGCCCATACGCTTGCTGATTGGTGGTAAAAGAGAGAGAACGGTGTTTGATTCAAGTTTTAAATTTCTGCCCCTTAGCTGTGTATGGGATCACTAAGCAATCCAAGACAACATACACTATATGGATTTTGATTTAATCCCCATTTGCCTCCCCTCTTAAGGGAAGATTTTCCACCAGATTTCGAAGTGTGCTTGTAGCAATTTGTCCTCATCCAGTCACAAGAGCATTAGTAAAGTCATTTACTGATGTAGGTGAGGTGTGAAGGCCTGGGATGCAGTCAGCGTTCAGTAGGGTCGAGGTTCAATAGGGTTGAAGTCAGAGCTCTATAGCAGGCCACTCAAGATCTTCCACTTCAACCCATGTAAGCCACATGTTCATGGAGCTCGGTTTGTGCAGAGGAGCATTATCATGCTGGAACAGATATTTTGTCTCCTAGTTAAAGTGAAGGGAAAATGTATCGCTACCGCGTTCAAAGACATTCTATACTAATATGTGCCTTCAACGATGGCTGGAAGAGTCAGGTGTCCCAATACTTTTGTCCACAAAATGTATCAAATAGGAAATAAGTCTGATTTGAAAAGATATGATGCAGTATTGCTGAAGAGAGTTGAATGTATAATCTGTTATTGAAACAATTGAAAGGTTAGTACAAGTGAAACCTTTTTCAATGGCACAGCCCATTTAGATATTTCTTTGTGTGTGTAGGGTATGCCAGAGCAGTGGGCTCGTCTGCTCCAGACGTCGAACATCACTAAGCTGGAGCAGAAGAAGAACCCTCAGGCAGTCCTTGATGTACTAAAGTTCTACGACTCCAAAGAGACGACCAACAGTCAGAAGTATATGAGCTTCACAGGTGAGAGTTTCATTGAGTCTGATGATCCTGGCCACATACAGACACACACAGTCGGCAATTTTACACACATGGTTACCACTTTATTCCCTTTTTGTCCTCATATGAGGTTACTTTCCTTTCTGTTTTTTGTTTTTTTCTTAGATAAAAGCACAGACAGTTACAGCTCCTCCAATGTTCCGGTAAGTCAGTGTGTGTGTGTGTGTGTGTGTGTGTGTGTAGGTGTGTGTGGGAAGGAGAAAGTTCTTCACAGCTTCATGCTGGCACTCATACAGGACATGAGTCCCACTGACTGCTAAAATGTTCACAAATAGTTCCTTTATACACTCTTAGAATCTCTGCTTAAATGCTTAAAAAAACTGCTTTTAAAATATCAGGAAGTATCAGTCAGCTCCCGAGAGAAAATTACAAGTCTCATGCACCATTTCAGATCTAATACTCCACGTCTTAGTAACAGTGCTGGTCTTGTCAGGTGAACATTCCATTAGTGCCTTGGGAGTTTATTTTGGCGTTTCGGCTACGCGTCGGAAAAATTTCCCCATGTTTTCAGCGGGATTGAGGTCGGGTCGTTTTGCGTCAGTGTTTTTCCTGATTGTCAAACAGAGAAAGTCATGCACAGATTTGGCTCTGCACCGTTCAGTTCCTAGAACATGGGAGTGTTAACATTGTGTTCTGCTTAGAAACGAAATGCATGAGGCATTTTGTACATTCATTTAATTCCTATTGAAGAATCAGGTTCTATGGACAGAACGCACATCTGCAGTATCACTACCCTGTTTTCTTGTACCACAGAAACTACTGGGACGGTACATGTTTTTTTCATTAAAGTACACAAAAGTACGAAAGGGTGTGTTTTTAAATGTAATTAAATGTATAATCTACTCAAATGTAAAAACGCTGACGTCATAACTCTTTAAGTAGAGTTTTCTATTGTTACAGACTCACAGTAAGACCCTTAATCCTTACACACGCAAGAGTCACGCTTATGGCCTTGTGTCAGGTTCTTATCTTACACAATTTGTGTACACATCAAAGTAGTGAGGAAGAACACGGTTTCTCTTAAATATAGTGCAATAAAAAGCCAATATTACAAAATAAAATGTAGTAGTAAAAGTGTCCCAAAATGCAACTATTTTGATGAAAAATGTGAATGTGAAAAATGTACTCGAGTACAATAATGAAGTCAAAATTCACCACAAAACTGGTTGTTGCTATCAATATTTAATAATGTTTTCATTATTTTTGTTATAATCGTGTACATTTGGCAAAGATTCTGCGTCTTTTTGCTATATATTTTGTGTTTTTAGCCCTACTTAACGAAAATTTGAAGCTGATTATGCTCCATTTTGTACACAACAAAATAATATAAAACAAAATATAACCCCCCCCCCATAAGACAAACGTCTAGGAGAAGTGAAGGAATGAAACCAGTTTGATTTTGTGGGTTGTTTGGACAGAAATGGAAACTAGACAGTACCAAAGAAATTAGCATAAGAATAGGGACTACTCTAGGCTGTATTAATGTTAGCTAACCTGAGTAACGAACAGTAAAACAACTAAAAACTAGCTGACTAAAATGCAATGGGTGGCACCTGCCCTCTAACCTTAGGGAGTTTTATGTCACAAAAACCAACCTTGTCTTGAAATTTAGATGCACACATAGTTCTCAAACCATGTGAACATAAGACGATCAAGGTGCAAAAGAGGTCTTCTGATACAAAGTCTTCATAAACAGTAGTGACAATTGTTCACAGGGAAAAACACACCCAGCAGCCATGAAACCACACGTTCTCACAGATTTTACAGGCCCCACCCTCTCCACTGCTGATGTGGATCAGCATCCTTTTTTTTCAGACCTTGCTGACTGTGCAGTTTGGATGCCATGTTGATTGGGCTTTATAAGTGAAGCATGATGGATAAGTGATGCAGGTTTTTATTGCTGTGTTCCTAAATAAACATTTCGTACAGTCCATACTCTCCTTTTATTCTCTGACATTTCTGACATTTAACGCAAATGATGCAGGCCAGCAGTGATGCACTGCCAATCCAGCTTCGATTATCCGCCTACTCAGCCTCGCTTTCCGTCCGCAGAACTCCAAAGCCGTGTCGGAAACCCCCGCCGTAGCAACCGTATCCGAGGACGAAGACGAGGACGAGGCCACGCCCCCACCCGTGATCGCCCCTCGACCCGAACACACCAAATCCGTGAGTGGAGCTGGAACGCAAGATTCAAATTTCAAGCTTTGTTTGTGTTTTAATCCTCATTGCTCTCTCTTTCCATTCTTTTACTTTCTCATTCGCTCCCTTCTCTTATTTCTTTCCCTCTGCCTGCTCTAGTTCTTTTTCCCTCCTTGTTTCTTTCTCTCTCTCTCTCTCTTTCTCTCTCTCCCTCCTTCGTGGCTCAGGTAGCACTGTTTGGGCTTTATAATGAGCACTCTGAATCAGCCATGTGTCTCATGTGGAACAGATTTCTGTAGTTTCGGGTTTATTTTTATTCTGTGAAAATGCCACATTGTCTCTTTGTGTATACATTGTCTCTGCAATATTGGGCAAACATTTCTCAGGGATTTAATACGATTTCACTTGTACCTATAAGGATTGTTTTTTTTTCCAAGACAATGTAGGGTTTTGTTGTTTTTTTTACGAAATGCAGATAAAAAAATTTTTTTAAGTGGAATGGACAGAATTTTAATTAAAAAAACAACAACATAAGCACAGGGGAGGATCATGAATAGACGAACTGCTTTAAACATAAATTTGTAAAGGGTGAAGGAGGGGTTTGAGAGACAGACAGAGAGGAGTGTAAGAGGTTAGTGTGGAAGTGGAGTGAAGGACAAAAGAAATCTCGGGAGTGAATGATGGACACAAGGTATGAGAAAAAAGGATGGACAGAAGGTGGGGAGGGTTAGTTTAGAGGTGTAGAAGGGTAGAAAGTAGGGCAATGAGTGGAGGAAAGAAGGAAGGGTGGATGAGGAGTAAAGGATGGCAGTCTGTAAAGGAGAGGAGGAGAGTGGAAGGGATGAGGGAAGGAGCCAACTAAAGGATGGATATAAGAAAGAAGTGAGTGAGAGTAGGGAGTGGAGGAAGGTGGGGAGTGAGGGAATATCAGGAAGGGGGGGTTAAAATAGGAAGTGAAGAATAGATAGAAGTAAAGAAATGAAGAGGGGATAAAAGCGGGGGGAAATGAAGGATGGATAGAAGGAGGGTATTAGTAGTAAGTAATAAGTAGTAAGTAAAGGACAGAATGAGATGACTAAAGAGTGAAGAATAGACAAAAGGAGATGAATATAAGTGAAGAGTGAAGAATGGAAAGAAGGAGATGAGTGAAGGTGATAATAAAAGGCAAAAGGAGATGAGTGAAGAAGAATGGAGAGAAGAAGACGAAGAGAAGAAAAGCAGAACATTTTAGTGTGATGAAGGGAGTCAATATAAGCTGTATATTTCCTCATTATGCAGAGCACATGATTGACTGAGAGAGCGAGTGAACGAGTGTAGGAGTGTAAGTGTTCGGAGGCTTGGACAGTCACAGAGCAGGAGAAAAGCCGCATCTCGTTCACTTGATGTCTCTGAGGACGATTATAGGAAGCCGGAGTTTCGAGTCCATATGATTAAAGAGGCCAAGCGGAGCTGCTATGTCTGACAGCGCTGATATGAATGTGGGTTGAGTTCAGCCTCATTAAACCTGACTCTAAACCACAGCGCAAGAGATGGATGATCTGCTGAAATCTGAAAACACACACACACACACACACACACACACACACACACACACACACACACTCACTCACTCACTCACTCACTCACTCACTCACTCACTCACTCAC
>JAAIIK010000101.1:6457975-6507994 GCA_014706435.1 Silurus glanis | reverse complement strand
CTCACTCACTCACTCACTCACTCACTCACTCACTCACTCACTCACTCCCCCACATATACAAATATACACAGATGCCCCGCTCTGATTTTCAACACTGCATAGCTAATGATTTGAGAGGGGCTTTTATTTTTTATTGGGACTTGGCAGGTGGCATTGTATATTTTATTGATTTAGTTAGCTTAAATTTTATTGGGCGTTACTGCTGTGATTGTTGCTCAAGCACTTATAGGATAATAATAGCGCTATTATTCTTCATATCGTGTTGAAATTCCATTTTTGAAATAGAGAGGGCTGTATGTAAATGCACAGTGTATATCAGGGTCTCCAATCTTTTTTGTATGCCATGGACCAGTTGGTTGAGGGGATATTTACATATAGGTCATAACAGTCGTTCATTTACTTATATATCAACATGATACTGTCAAATTATGTCTGCATACAACAACAAATTAAGCAAATATTTTACAAAATAAACTGAATAATAATTAGCTGAACCTGAGGAAATTATATTTTCTGAAATCGAAATGCATGCAAATTGGCATAGTGGCTTTTAAATGAGAAAACCTACAAGAAATAATAGTTTCATATCTATATACAATTCTCCCAGAATGTCCTGATAGGAACTCTTCCACACCCTGGTACTGGGCCACAACCTGGTTTCTGGGGACCTCTGTATGTAATAATGGTCTATTGAAAATAAACTGGTTTCTTTCTTTTGGTCCTACAGTAATTAAGTATCAGTGCATATGAAAGGAATATAGAATTTATAGAATTTATGGGTCATGTAAAGTCTTTAAATATATATATAAAAAAGGACAGCGTATTTAATATACCTAAATAGCATTAAAACACAAAAAGCCAGTGTTTTATAATTATAATCCTGTCAATAGTTGTTAATAAGTTAATAGTTTTGTGTTGGAAACAAATTTGGACAGTGGGATCCGTTTTATCTTCACATAAGGTCCAGATTTGGTTAACTCAAAATAGCTACTTTTTGCAACCATGGTGAGCAGTAAATTATTGTAGATCACTTACCAGGCTAAACCTTACTTACCATACTTACTGTGTTCATACTGTCATGTCTTGTATTTTATTTATTTAATTTTTATTTATTTATTTATTTATTTTTATTTTTCCTGAGGTAAAATTCACTCATATCTCATTCCGTTTAGCCTCATTTACACTACTGAGTATAGCTTGGGTTGCACATAGACCAGTGGCAGCCTCTCTAAATGAATTTAAGACATCGGGCTGCATGTTTTCCCAGCAGTTGGAATAATGAGTATGCTGATGCTTTACTCTTCTCCTGCTGGTGTCAGAGACAGGGAATGTCATGCTGGCTTTTTATTTTAGACCCAACACACAGGCCTTTGTTCTGAGATTAAGGATAAAGAGCGTTGCTCCTCAACACTTGGACTGGAGGTCCAGTGAATCTACCATCTCTTTTTCTCTCTCTCTCTCTCTTTTGCTTGCTTGCTTGGCGCCATGGTGCCACAGTACATTAACATCTGACTTCACCTGGCTTTTTTTGTTGTTTTTTTTATTTCCTAAGAGAAACCACATGGTATTCCTTAAAAAAAACGATCTGGTTCAAAAGAACTTCAAGCTTTCATTTTAAACACAAAAGGCAAAACGATTCTGCATAGCAAGCATAATAAGAGACACCAGACAGATTTACTAATTACTTCTAAACACATTTGACTTACAAAACCATTATGACTCATTTAGGACTGGTTGATTAATATAGTCTTTTGGATTTTAGCCACATAGGTGGGACCTTGGTAAACCTTGCCAACCCTTGCCAAATCTTAGTTTTCAAACCAGCTCAACCTGCTGAAAGGCTCCAGATTGACCCAACTGAAAAACATTCACCCTTTTGTCTGGGGATCTGGGGACCATTCCAACATTGAGTCCAAGACTAAATTATTGGCTGTGCTTTTAGGGTGTGTTCAGCTGTTCGTGAGGATGTGGTATCCAGCTTCATGTGTCTGAGGAGAAAAGATTCATAAAAAATACAATATTTGATCAGATCAGCCGAGGAACTATAGAGCAATTATTTTTTACGTGGCCTATCATTTGGCACCAGAGAACAAATGAGATTCTGCAAATGCAGCCTTATACATAATTAGCTGATGGCACCCCTTAGTGTGACCTTGTCCTCTATTTGCTGTTGTCAAAAAAACCTGTACATACCGCTTCAGCGACATAATGTGAGTCAGTCAGCCAACCCTTTCCCAGAATGCCCAGCAGTTCTCCACATTCCCTCATCCATGACTTGCTGTGTATGCTCGATATATAATTTGCTAATTTATTGCAACTGGATTTTCTTTTTTTTTCGTCTCTAGGCCATTTTAAATATTTAATTCCACGTCTGTCTGGTTGTAAATATTTTACTTAATGACTTTCTGTTGCTGCATCTTTGATTTGTCTGCTTTCTTGTTGTAACTCGACACTGGTTGTAAATGAGAGTTTGCCCTCAGTCTTTTTTAAGGTTTCAATGAATAAATAAATGAAATTGAATCTCAGCAGAGCCTCCCCTGAAGCTTTTTTTTGTGCCTCTCTACAGATTTATACCCGCTCAGTAATCGAGCCCCTGCCTCTCGCCCCTGCCAAAGATGCACCCCTGTCTCCGGTGTCCCCTCCGCCTGCCGAGGGAGGCAGCGCCACTCCAGTGGCCTCGTCTACCACGCCGCGTCCCGCCGACAAGAACCGCAAGAAAAAGATGTCAGACGAGGAGATCCTGGAGAAACTACGTAAGAGTTACACACCATGGTTGAGGTTCTTGCTCTACTACAAATCTCTTTCATAAAACTCTTCTTTCTGCTCATGAGATTTCTTTCAATATGAGCTTTTTGCTCATATTTGCATCAAAGCATACACACATGCTTATATAAACATTTCATCATGGTATTTAACAGCTAATGCAAGCCATGAAGGTATACTATAAGATATACTGCCTTTGAATTAGCATTGTGTAGCTAGAGACATTTAACTGCAGCCAAACTTCATTATGACAAATGAAGAAGGACATGATGGAGCTTGTAGCTTCACTCAAACCATACATTTAACCTGAACAGCCAATGTCTGATGTTGTTCCAATAGTTTTGCACTGTAGCTACAGAGCTGATGTTTCTATCTTCTAGTTTTTAACTAAATAGTTAAGTCTAGATGTCGATTTTACCAATAGCTAGGTTGGATAAATACTTGCAGATAACCAATTAATCAGCTGATCGTTTGTACAATGGGTACTGGATTAAAAACAAACAAATAAAAAAACAGTACATTTCATGTAAAATAGTACTGAACTTTATTACAAAAATAAAAAACAGTACTGAATCATAAAAAATGTGCTAAATGAAATAAACATTATTATATTAATTCTATAAATAAATATTGAGGTAGTTAAAAGACATGCATTTAAACTGAAAACAAAGGGATCACTCAAAATAAATAAAAACATTCAAAGACATTTCAAATAAACTGCATGTGGTGTCAGTGATTCGTCTCTAGAGGCTGCTCTCATACTGTTTAATGCAACCCGGAAAAACTATCGGTATCTATTTTTGCAGATAGCCGATAGTTCTGGCAATTTACTATCCGTGCTGATTAATCGGTGAATGGTTTGGACGACTTGTAGTTAAGACTCTGGTTTACTGATTGAAAGTTCAAGAATTCAAGCCCTTGCACTGCCAAGCTGCTATTGTTGGGTCCTTGAGCAAGGCCCCTAAAACCTCTCTGCTCAAGAGGCACTGTATAATGGCTGAACCTGCACTCTGAACTCAACTTCCTAACAAGCAGGCATGTGTGGAAAAAAATAATTTTACTGTGCTCTAATGTGAATGTGTCAAGTAAAAGCTAATTTCCATGTTTTTATTTTTTTTATTTTACATTTTTAGAAAGGCAGTTTATGTAATGCTCAGTAGCTTTAACCATACATTCTTTGTTAGCTATATTGGCCGTAAAAAAAATCTTCAAACACCAAAGTGGATTATTGATCTGATTTCATTCTTAGTCCTGTATTATACTGCTGTTTGACTTGATACAAAATGACTGCCTACATCTCCTGAATGCATAGCTTAAATATTTTAGCTTTCAGATCCACCTTACTCTGAGTCTGTATTTTATTAAACATTAATGCTACAGATGCACTCAGGCTGCCCTCTGCTGGTAAGAAAGGGATTCTAAGTTGGAACCAATCTCTCCCCTAGCGTCTTTCTTCCTTATTTTCAGCCAGAACTCCTAAAGTTTTCCTGGTTCATGGTTGCCAGGTTTCTTCACTGAATTAGCCAACTATCCTAGAGTGTGAGTTTGTGTGTGAGTCAGTGTGTTCCCTGTGTGTCTTCTTGTGAACACTCGGGCATCATAACCTCAATCTACCACTTCTGTCGTCTTTTTTTTTGTCTGTACCTTATGACTTTTTTAATCTCTCTCTTTTGTAACGAACTGTTTATTACTGTTAGTGTCCTGTTTTTTCCTGCCAGTTCAGTGGAAATACAACAGAATGAGTCAGAGTGCTGCTCTGAGAATACATTTTATTGCAAAAAAATGTAAATTGAATGGACATGTATGTGGGCATGTGGCGGAGAATTCTGAATCTTAAAAAGCTAATTTTCATATTTACATCTGGAGACTTTTTAATAAATACAGTAAACATTAATCAAGAAAGGAAAGTAAGTTGATATGTGTAACTTCATTTGTTACTTTAACAGTTTCTTAATGCTGAAATTTACATTACTAGATAGATAGATAGATAGATAGATAGATAGATAGATAGATAGATAGATAGATAGATAGATAGATAGATAGATAGATAGGCAGATTTTTGTATTTTGTTGCATATAAACAAAAACATGTACTGTATCTGTCTGTCAAAACCCTTAAAAGTCTTGGTGTTTCCAAGCTTTCGACAGGCACTGTACTAGAGTCTGACTTTTTATTTGTTATGGGAAAGAGGACATTACACACATTCTGTAAAAGATGTCCCACCCCACTCTAAAACTCGATTAAGATGTATGTGAGTGTCTGATGAGTTTTCTGTGCTTTTGTGTTTAGGCAGTATAGTCAGTGTGGGTGATCCAAAGAAGAAATACACCCGCTTTGAGAAGATCGGCCAGGGGTGAGTCTTCTTTACCATTTGTATCATCAACAGTGGCAAGCTTTTACAAAACCCCTTTTCAAATGCGAAATCTTTGTGGGGTTTTTTTTTTGTGATCTCAGGGCATCTGGAACGGTCTACACAGCAATAGACATCGCCACAGGACAAGAGGTAATAGGAGAACCTCGAAGATGCTGTAGATGAAGAACAATGTGTCTTTCAGTAGCTACTGATGTGTGGGATTTGGTCGAATGAAAGCAGGTTTTTACTCAAAGTCCACTCCAGGGCTGGAGGAGAGACTGAAAGAGCAAGAGAGGGGGAAGAGAGAGGCCTAATGGGCGGTGTGAATGCCCCTTTCCCCCCCCCCCCCCCCCCCCCCCCCAATTCCTTTTTATTGTAGTGCAAAAGAATTTCTTTTTATTTCGCCGCCTTTTAGGTGGCTATCAAGCAGATGAATTTGCAGCAGCAGCCCAAGAAGGAGCTCATCATTAACGAGATCTTGGTCATGAGGGAAAACAAGAATCCCAACATTGTTAACTACCTCGACAGGTACGATTGTGGTCTACTAAGAATGAGACTATTTTAATTACATTCAAGAAAATCAAACAGGAATTCATTAGATGCAAATGAAATTTCAAAGTGGTTATTTGTAGTTTATTATCTAACATTTTGTTGTTTATTTAAAGGGTTATTTTCTTACCTGTCACACACACTGCTCATTTTGGCTGGTCACTGCATTCTGAGCTGTGTTTTAGCACCATAACCACTGAACTACACCCACTGTCCAAATACACATCATAAACAAATATGTAGGTACAATAAAAAAAAAAATCAACAATAATAAAGAAATACTTAATAATAAATATTTAATTGATTTCACACTATTGTATTGAAAACATGAATAAATTGTATTGTTGTAAAAAAAAGAAAAGATTTTCATGGTACTGTTTATGGCAATAAACTGTTACCTAAAAATGATTGGAAGATAAGATTTGAAAAATGGTATTTAATTCAGTATCAGGATAAAATTACACATTCACGACTTAGAAAGGAAAATCTAAATAGAATTATCAGTACCCAAACAATGCGTGACAAGTTTCCCAAAGTAAGTCCTGCTAGTCCTTTCACACAATTTCTTGTCAGTATAAGACAGTTCTGATAAGTCCATGGTGCTTTGGCTGTTTCTATAGATACCCCCTATATCTATTCACTGTAATGTAAGTAGATGGATGGATTTCTCCATCTTTATGGTTACCACTCCATCTCTGCACCAATGTACTGCCCTGGGCTGCCACCGTTTGGTTGCTGTAGCCACTCTGTGTAATGCCATGCTGTCTGGTTGCCATAGTTACCTGGTTGGCGACGAGTTGTGGGTGGTGATGGAGTATCTGGCCGGAGGCTCTCTGACTGACGTAGTGACGGAGACATGCATGGATGAAGCACAGATTGCCGCCGTGTGCCGAGAGGTGAGCAACAAACATTTTAAACCTGTCAGAATGGTGCAGGTGTGAAGTAGTGAACATGCTAGGACTAAGTAGTGGTCAGAGATAAAAAGAGATGGCATGAATGAAGTGAATGTAGAATTTAGCTAATGGAAAAAGTACCATTTGTAGATTTTCTTGCGCTAGTGTAAAGTAGTCGAAGTCTACCCGTTTATCCCAAGTCCACTGACGTCTGTGTCCACTGTAGTCAAAGTGTAGGCCCAGCAGTGATGAGCATGGAGGTGCTGACATATGAACTCACAAATATCTTAACATCTTAACCACTGAACTACAACTTAAGACACTGTAGAGCAGGGGTGTCAAACTCAATTGCACAGGGGGCCAAAACTCAAAACACACTTTAGGTCGCAGGCCGAACAGGAAAAACATTTATTGAACAAACTAAAACTAAATGTTTTTTTAACATAAATATGAATAAAAAAAGACAGAAATATTACTCCAGAATAAATAAACTTAAACTTTAAATAACTTAAAATATTTTGCTCTCCATAAAAATATATCCTGTCAAAATTATACAAGTTAGAAATATGAACATGCTGCAAAAAAACCCCTGAAAAATCAATAAAAATTGTGCTTTTAAGTAAACGTTAAAATAACAACAAATCCGAACAATAAAATTTTTTTGAAACTCTCCCTCAGTAAATAACTGGCTGATGTGCCTCTGATTTCTTCTCTGTTCACCAGCTTCACTTTGTGATTTTCCTGTGGTGAAAAACATCTACTGAAATGTCAGATTCTTCTTTAACTCTTCTACTTTCTGTATCTTCTGATCTGCATTCAGGTTTCTCAGCTTATCCTGATGTTTTGTCTCGTAGTCCGTCTTAGATTCAATTCCTTATTTACAGTCACATTCGCTCCACAAATAAGACACACGTGTTTACCGCCAGTGACAGTAGTCAAGTCAAGTCAAGTCAAGTTTATTTGTATAGCACTTTTCACAACAGACATTGTCTCAAAGCAGCTTTACAGAAATCAACAGTCAAGGTGAATGGTGTGCATTTATCCCTGATGAGCAGCCATGGCGACTGTGGCAAGGAAAAACTCCCTTAGATGTCATGAGGAAGAAACCTTGAGAGGAACCAGACTCAAAAGGGGAACCTCATCCTTATTTGGGTGACATCAAGAGTTTGATCATAAATCTTTCAACAATACAGAACACTGGAGAGTGAGAACTAACATGAGTACTGGAGTATAAGATTATAAGTAATGTTCTTTCTACAGTCTTTGGTATAAAAGTAGGAGCTACTGAGCTCAACATTTGTGATCATCATAGATCCAGCATCAGCTTCTCCATGCCAGAGCCTTTAAACACTCCAGGAGGTCCAATGCCACACATGTAGTGGGATCCAATTGGCACTTGTACGTCTGTAGATGGTTCGGGATGTTTGCGAGTTCGGCATCTACTTCTCCATGATCATCCATAGGTCCATAATCTTCACGAGGTGGGACGTGACTGGAGCTGGCCAAACCTGAGAAAGCCTCGGGATGGGGAGAGAAAGAGAAGCAGTGGAGAGCAATTAGCGTAGCTGCTGTTCATGATATTAATAGCACAAGTTGATAATGTGCGTGTGATCAGATGTTCTGGAGCACAAGGTTATGATGTGATGTGTGTTATGTGTAGGCTTTGCTAAAAAGATATGTTTTTAATCTGCACTTAAACTGGGAGAGTGTGTCTGAGCCCCGAACACTGTCAGGAAGACTATTCCAGAGTTTGGGAGCTAAATGTGAGAATGATCTAACGCCTTTAGTGGACTTTGCTATTCTAGGAACTACTAGAAGTCCAGAGTTTTGAGATCTCAGGGAGCGTGACAGATTGTAGCGTGTTAAAAGACTGGAGAGATACATGGGAGCCAAACCATTTAGTGCTTTATAAGTGAGAAGCAGTAGTTTGAAGTCTATTCGAAATGTAGGGACGATAAGATTGGGGTATGTGATCATATTTTCTTGACCTAGTAAGAACTCTTGCTGCTGCATTCTGAACTAACTGAAGCTTGTTTATTAATGATGCAGGACATCCACCTAGTAATGCAACTAGGTAGTAATGCAACACAGTAAACATATACAGTACTCAGTTTTGAAAGGCTCTGTTTTCAGAATCAACTTTTCTCTTCGCCACTGTGAGGCGCTGTTTCACAATAACTTTACAATAGGGTTAAATACATCAACAGAAGCTCGACTTGATTGACGCTGGAATGTTCCCAGGTAGTCTAGCGTTCGGTAAGGCAGCTGAAGCGCTGCATTATGGGATCTGTATGTTGTGTTATCAGCGCTTCATATCGCCGGACCATTAATAACAATAATAATAGATCTATATAAAATCATCTCGTGGGCCAGATATAATTGTACATCGGGCCAGATGTGGCCCGCGGGCCTTGAGTTTGACACATATGCTATAGAGCTACCTTTTAAGATCCTGAAAGGCCTTGTGTAAAGTAGTAAAGAGAGAGTACTCAGTTTTGTTCTGAGCTCAACATGAAAGACTTTTTTTGGTGGGGTAACATATATTAAGACCTATTAACATAAATAGTTTTAAAACATGATCTGAAGGAGACAAGAGATATACTGTAGGATAGTAACAGATTTCTCTGTTTAGCTCTTGATCTCAACGCTTGCCTGTTGGAGTTTTTTAATGCTCTTCTATGTGCGTGTGTCTGTGTCTGTGTTTACGTAGTGTCTTCAAGCCCTGGAATTCCTGCACTCCAACCAGGTGATCCACAGGGACATCAAGAGCGACAACATCCTGCTGGGAATGGACGGCTCTGTCAAACTCAGTCAGTACCTCTAAAAATCTAGAACATGACTTGAGAGATAACATGGTTGTGTATTACTCCTAAAGGCTTTTTAGGCTCTAAACCAGGGGTCCCCAGACTACGGCTTGTCGGCCCACCCCCCCATTTAGAAGGGCCCTGCCAGATGGCAGAGACGTATTTTTAAAAAATTACATTTTAAATCCCATCATATCTGTATATGATGATAAGGTTTGGCTTTCAAACAAAAAATTCTCTTTGTGATTATTATAGGTCAAGACACCAATAGTTGATTGCTATCGGTAAAAATACATGCTAAATAGTTTTTCCGGCTTCCGTTCCACTGACATTGCGAGAGCGGCCTCTAGAATCAAAACACTGACACCATGTGCTGTTTGTTTTTGCACACCGGACAGCACGCTGCACGGAGAGCACTATATTATATTTATTATTTATAATTCATTAATTATATAATTATATTTATTCCTGAATATATTCAGATTTATTTTCTTTAGCACATTATCATGATTCAGTACTGTTTTTTTGTTTTTTTGTGTTTTTATGGTAATAAAGTTCAGCACTAATTTACATAGCGTGTTAGGTTTTTTTTTGTTTGTTTGTTTTTTATCCAGTATACATTTTAAAAACTAATCGGTTATCAGCAAGTAGTATCGGTAATCGGTATTAGTAATAGCCTAATTATTTGTTAGATTCACCAACCAACCATATTCATAAGTAAATAAATTTGTCTGTATGGTGCATAACAAAATAATAAACTAATCTAGCATTATGAGGCATAATAAATGCATTTTTAAACCATAATAAAATCTCCATAATAATACTGATAGTCACTCCGGCAGCCCATGTCATTTTCTGTTACAACCTGGCCCCCCCTTCATGTTAAGGAAAGAAAAAATGATGTGGCCTTGACAGAAAAAATGTCTGCTCTAAACATTCAAAAACTTCTCGTATACATTTTTATCAGTTTGTTTATAAAAATCACACTGTTCTGATGCGAGCTTTCACCAGCAGAGGGCACAGTGCTCACGTATTATTGACAACGACTGACACAGGAAATGAGTACTGAGACTTCGATCACTACAGAGTTCAACAGTTTTCCTACTTGATGCTTATACTTACGCTGTTAACTCAAAAATCAGTATATCTTGGCAGTGTCTGTCTCTAACTTCTCTGTGTGTGTGTGTGTGTGTGTGTGTGTGTGTGTGTGTGTGTGTGTGTGGTCTGGCAGCTGACTTTGGCTTTTGCGCCCAGATCACCCCCGAACAGAGTAAGCGTAGCACCATGGTCGGCACTCCGTACTGGATGGCCCCGGAGGTCGTAACCCGCAAGGCTTATGGACCCAAAGTAGACATCTGGTCCCTGGGGATCATGGCTATAGAGATGATTGAAGGAGAGCCTCCATACCTCAATGAGAATCCTCTGAGGGTAAGGCGGATCATGAGTCAAGAGGAGGTTCATTTATAAAGAAAGCACACATGATTAGTTCAATCGTTTTCTATAACAGCAGCTCTGACAAAGCTCTCATTCTAACCACAGCTTTCCTATGAGGTAAAATGTGAAAAGGAGTTTCCAGTGAAAGCACTTTGCAACCTGTTCTTTTAGGTTTTCCACCACAGGAAAGTAATTTAGCAGGTTGTGATTTCTCAGTAGCTTATTAACTTGGAGGAATAAAAAGAGGATGGAAAAGTAGATGGTGGTGGAATGAACTTTTGATCGTCTGCTCAGGAACGATATTGCTTCTCGGACGTTCCGTAACATTACACATGACTATAAACAGATACACAAGCAAGCTGTAACGTTCGTAAATATCTTAAATATTAAATAATACTGTTATTGAATGCATCAATTAATAGTCTTTGAAAAAAGAAATAAGAGGGGAGAAAAACATTATGATTTGCGATTGTAGGCAAATAATGAATTTCTGCTTCACTTCATATTCATACCATACCATATTATTCTATTGTCTAAAAAGATGACACCAAATATATATAAAATAATTCTGAGGTGATTAGTGAATAATGAGTTGTCAAAGGTTGACTTCCAAATCAACATTCCAAATGAATGATAACTATACCATTTCTAAGAAATAAATGCAAACACCTTTTTTTTTTTTTAAACACAGCAAATAGACAAAATATTATCAGAAGACTAATTTCCCAGATGTTCTTGCAGGAGACACAATGTACCCTTCCTGTTCAAGTAATGTCTGAGAAACCAACTGCACCTAGCAGTCACCTACTAATCAGATAATCCACTGATTATCTAAATTATATTCACGTTTGCTGGAATTTCACGAATCCCTGAGTTTTGAGGGTAATGCAGAGGGTTTCAAGGCATACTGATGTTTCAAATGTTTCAGAATAAAATTGTACATGCCCTGGTTTGTATGTGTATATGCTTTAGGCTACAGACCATGATGTATCATTGCATGGCAGTGTGCAGCCATTATGATTTATTTATAGCTGAGAGAAAACATTTCCATGCGCTGACTTTTATTCACCCCTTTAAGAATCGATGCAAATGAACACAGTCATGTTTTTTTTGCGTAGGCGCTGTATCTCATTGCCACTAATGGAACGCCAGAGCTGCAGAACCCCGAGAAGCTGTCGTCTGTTTTCCGAGATTTCCTCAACCGCTGTTTAGAGATGGACGTGGAGAAAAGAGGTTCTGCCAAAGAGCTTCTACAGGTAGTACAGTGTACTCAATTGTGTGTTGATGCACAGAGAGTATATACACCGATCAGGCATAACATTATGAACACCTGCCTAATATTGAGTTGGTCCCCCTTTTGCTGCCAAAACAGTCCCAATCCATCGAGCATTAACAGTTTTAACTTCTTCAGCAATTTGAGCCACAGAAGCTCGTCTGTTGGATCGGACCACACGGGCCAGCCTTCTCTCCTCAGGTGCATCAATAAGCCTTAGCCACCCATGACCCTGTTGCCGGTTCACCACTGTTCCTTCCTTGGACCACTTTTGATAGATACTGACCACTGCAGACCAGAAACAGCCCACAAGACCTGCAGTTTTGGAGATGCTCTGACCCAGAGGTCTAGACATCACAATTTGTCTCTCGTCAAACTCACTCAAATCCTTACACTTGCCCATTTTTCCTGTTTCTAACACATCAACCTTTAACAACAAAATGTTTACTTGCTGCCTAATAAATCCCTCCTACTAACAGGTACCATGATGAAGAGATCATCAGTGTTATTCACTTCACCAGTCATAATTTTGTAATGTCATAATGTTATGCCTGTTCAGTAAATTTCATAGTTGTTCATAGGACATTATGTTGTATAAAAGCACACAGTGTGATATCTTTATTAGAGATCAGAGATGAATGATGCCTTGTTTTTTTACTAATTATTGTGGTATAGTGTTTACACTAGTGAATGAGGAAATGATACCATCATGGCAGTCAAGTGGCTTCACGATACTGTATATATACTCTGAGATTATATCTATAGTTGAAATAGAGAAGGTGGTTAGTTATGTGCAACTAAAGGAAGTAGCTCAGTGTTTAAGATGTTGGACTTCTCATTGAAAGGTCTTGAGTTTAAATCCTAGCACCACCAAGCTAACCGATAACCGATTTGAGCAAGGCCCTGTTAAAGATATTACATTAAGTTTCACATTCTCTATATGTACAGTAAAACACGTAGAAATGTGATAAGTAATCAATTCTACAGCAAAAAAAAATAAATTCACTAACAGCCAGATGATGTATTTCAATATGTTCTAACTAAAAGAAAAACCATAAAGTACAAAAACAAATTTTAAACCAACTAGCTTCACATGCACTAGATGTTCCAGAAACTTCCACCGACTCCCACACAAGGCTGATTTAGAATATACCGATCTGCTAGAAATGAGCTGGATGCATTCCCTCTAGAACACTCAGGAACTGAAAGTACAGTGCGTACACGCTGTAGCCATATGACTCACACTTTGCAAACATTGTGCAAAAGACTGAAATGAAAAGCTATTACTCAGCAGTACACCTTTTACAGTAAAACGCATGTAATTAATTCACAAAGATAATAATGATGTCGAATAACTCAATTAAGTTGAAGGAACTGCGCAAAAGTTTGTGGACACCTGACTCTAAAAATCTATTGTGCCTTTTGAACATCTCATTTCACATTTAGTTCCCGTTTGCTGGTATAATATCCTCCACTCTTCCCGGAAGATGTTCCACTAGGTAGTGATGTAGGTGGGATAAGGAGGCCTGGGGTGCAGTCAGCGTTTCAATTCATACCAAAGGTGTTCAATACTGTTAAGGGCAGAGCTTTAAATCAGGACACTCAAGATCTTCTACTCGCCAATATTCTGGGAATTTTCAATAAACCATGGGAATTAAAGGGAATGAATGGGAATAAACTGGGAATTTATAAAAGTGCAGGTTAGCTAATAAGAGAACTTGAAAGTAGTTGGGAAAAAAGCTTGTAGGATAATCTTTGGTTAAAACAACCAGATTTAATGCAATTTCTGTTGAATTTCTTCCCTGCACATTCATCAATCACATGCACACAGCAAACTTACTGCAGGGTTATTGAGGCCACACCCCCTACATGTACTGTGCATTCCTCCATAATATAACAGATCATTTCTTTAATCCTGCAAACAAAATAACATAAAAAAAAAATTCCATCTTCGCGATTGTTCACGTGTCATAAATATTAAATAAATGTATGTTTAAAACTTGCTCGTGCTGTGTAAAAACTATTGTGCAACAAAATTATACTAACAATTAAATCAAAAATGTCATTAAAAATCTGTATTAGTTTGCATGCGTGTCGCTTTTGATCAAACAAAATGTTTATATTTATGTTTGTATGTAATAGAGTTTATATACATTTCCCCAGATTTCTAACAAATTCCCCATAAATTCGCACAAGTTTTAGTCAAGTAAGTTTTCAACTTGGAATATTTCCAAAACTCCCCAGATGAAGTTCCTGTAGAAAATTGTAGGAAATTTACCAGGAAATGTATCTAAACCATATCTTCATAGAGCACGCTTTGTGCACAGGCGCATTGTCATGTTGGAACTGGTTTGTGTCTCATCCTATACAATTGTATACCTCCAACTTTGTGGTCACAGTTTGGAGAAGAACCACATAAAGTCAGGTGCCCAAACACTTAATTGTCCATATAATGAAGCCTTAGATCTGATTTTACTAACAGGGAACAAAGCAGTCACATAGTTCGCATGCCTCTGAAATGAACCATGTGTATGTTGTATCCTCTACTTTCATCGCACAAATCACTATATTGGCAAAAGTATGCGGACACCTGCTCATATATACAGTATGGTATGTGCTTTTTGAGTATCACATTCCACATTTAGTTCCAATTTGCTCTTATAATAACCGCCACTCTTCTGGGAAGATGTTTCACTAGATTTTCGAGTGTGTTTGTGCTTATTCAGACTCAAGGGTGTTAGTAAACTCAAGTACTGATGTAGGTGAGGAGGCCTGGGGTGCAGTCAGCGTTCCAATTCATCTGTTCATTAGTGTTGAGGTCAGAGCTCGATAGCAGATCTTCCACTCCAAACCATGCAAAGCATATCGAAATATCTAGAGTTTGCTTTTTGCACAGGGGCATTATCATGCTGAAACAAGTTTGGGTCTCGTAGTTCAAGTGAAGGGAAATTTTCATGCTATTTTCATGCTTCATGCCATTTCATGCTATATAGACACCCTGTATAATAACAGTTTTGGAAAGAACCACATATGGTTGGGAAAGTCAGGAGTCCCAATACTTTTGTCCATATAGTGCAGATCATAATACAAGAAGAGCTCTAAATGGTAGATGGTAGTAATGAATGTGAGAAGAAAGAATGTTTACTTTATGTGATGTATGACATGTGCCTTGGTTTCCTGTCCTCAGCATCAGTTCCTGAAAGTGGCCAAACCTCTCTCGAGCCTGACGCCTCTGATCCTGGCAGCCAAAGAGGCGACCAAGAACAACCGCTAGCTCGGCACGGAGGAGCACAGCGCCATCTGTCTGTCGTCTTTCTTTTTCTACCCTAAACCCTACAGCATCACTGTTATCCCTACCTGTCTTTTTAGTGGGCAGGGTCCTGTAGAGTTTTTGATGTCAGGGACATGAGATTGGGGTATTTTTGTGTGTGTGTGTGTGCGTGTGTGTGTGTGTGTGTGTGTGTGTGCGCGCGCGCGTGTGTGTGAGTGCATGTGTCTGCGCTGACACACAGCTCACTAGAACTCTAAATGAGGAATCCAGTGAATGTTACAGTGGAACGCCGCTGTATATTTAACCAACAGGATCAAACCGGCCAGACTTCATCATCGATTCTCGCTTTCTTTTCGTCCGTTTATTTCTCCCGTGTTCGTGTGTTTTGTGGTACTTTACGAATGGGATGAAGTGATATAAATGAGTCTTTTTTAAATAATTTTCTTTTACAAAGATTGTTTTGTAAATCCACGAGTGTGTGAACGACAGAAATAGATTCATGGACGTTGCAATACGGAACTCAACTGCGTCTCATCAACGAAAGGGAACGACGCTGGTACGGACCCCGAGGGGTGGCTGCTGCACGTGGGGAGGAAAATCTCGAGAAACTTTAAACGCGGATGCCGTGCATGACGAGCGCATCCTTTCTCTTCTTTTTTTTTGTCACTTCTTTTTCTCGTCTGTTATTCTGTCCCTCTGCTCTTTAAAAATCAGGATGTACATTTCTTATTGACGAAATTAAAAACACACTGTAGCAACATGTGTCATGAACACTGAGTTGATAGTGATTTTTTTTTTTTTTATTACATGAAACTTTTTTTATGTAGAGCTGATGTACCCTTTGGCCTTAAACTGTGATGCAGAGGGAAGACGTGCTTACGAAGACGGTACAGCCTGCTGTCCCTGATCCTTTTTGCTTTACGTTGATGGATGGAACAACTTCTGTCTCGTGTGTTTTTCGAGCCATAAACTCTGTTTATAAGGCGTTTTGATTAAAGATTCTTATTTGAAGCAGAAGAAATAAACTGTACAAACGATACTGCTAATTGTCAAGGTTTTGTCCGTGCTCCCACTCAGTCTTCAAAATGTTTGTGGCCTGATTTTGCATGCGAAAAATGTGTATGTTTGAATTTCGGGTCATGTGAACACATCCTGTTTTCCCCTTCACTTTTCTCTAATCTAATGATTTTACTCTTGTTGTACAATGGATAGACCTGGGAGAGCAGGGGACATCACGTGCTTCATTAAATCTATACTTTATTATGCTGCTCCTGATGCATTACAGAAAGATTTCACGATGGTGCAAATTGGCCTCCTTTGAATACACAAGATCACGGAAGTCCCATGATCACTTTAGTGGCTACGGTAAGAACACAACTTTTCTTTTTTCTGCATTGCACGTGGCTATTTATCCATTCTTTTTGGATTTTTGTCAGATTACTAGTGTACATTAGGGTTGGGACCTTACAGGACATTAGAAAGAAATGTCTCTCTATTTATGTATAATGGTTGACTGTCATAAGACAAAAGGGTTTTGGACCTGATGGAGGACATAAAAAAATTCAAAAGATTTTACAGACTCATTCAAGAGTATACATTTTAAAACAGTCCCATATACACCAATCAGGCAATAAATTACTGCCTAATATTGTGTCGGTCACCTTCCGCTCCCAAAACAGTTCTGACCCGTCGAGCATTAACAGTATTAACTTCTTTAGCAATTTGAGCTACAGAAGCTCGTCTGTTGGATCGGACCACACGGACCAGCCTTCGCTCCTCACGTGCATCAATGAGCCTTGGCCATGACCCTGTCGCCGGTTCACCACTGTTCCTCCCTTGGACCACTTTCCACACGATCTGCAGTATTGGAGATGCTCTGACCCAGTCGTCTAGACGTCACAATTTGGCCCTTGTTAAACTCGTTGTAATCCTTACGCTTGCCCATTTTTCCTGCTTCTAACACATCAACTTTGAGGACAAAATGTTCACTTGCTGCCTAATAAAACCCTCCCACTAACAGGTGCAATGATGAAGAGATCATCAGTGTTATTCACCTCACCAGTCATAATGTTCTAATGCATATTGTTTTGCCTGATCGGTGTAAATATCATTACAAGCTGCTAGAACTGTAAATTCAAAATAGATCAATATCTGTAGATATTTGATTGGTGGACACTCTCCACCTCGAATTCAACTATATCAGGGACACTGACCAATAGCCAATCTGTATCATATGTAAGCCTGAGAAAATGGACTGTGAGTGTAAATATAATTTTTTAATAATTTAATATTTCATGGACAGATTCGATTGTGCTTTTTGAGGATCCAATTTCACATTCAGTCCCATCTGCTGCTATAATGACCTCCTCTAGGAAGATGTTCCACTAGATTCTGGAGTGTGCTTGTAGAGATTTGTGCTCATTCAGCCACAGGGTTTTTAGCAAAGTTGGGTACTAATAGAGGGTGCGGAGGCCTGGGGATCGGTCAGCATTCCAATTCCAAGATGTTCAATCGAGTTGAGGTCTGAGCTCTAAAGCAGGCTGCTTAAGATGTTCCTCTCGAACCCATGTAAAGCATATCTTCATGGAGCTTGCTTTGTGCATAGTTTGCTGGAACAGTTTTGGGTCTCCTGCGGCAAGTGAAGGGAAACGTTCATGCTACTGCAGCCTATACAGTTGTGTGTCTTACAGGTGTTACCCAATACGTGTCCATATACTGTATGTAGGTGTCTAATACATTGGATTCATTACTAACTTAGTCCAAATATTAATGAAATGGAAGGAAATATCTGAACATTTAGATGTCCTGTCGTTGTACTGAAGTGAAATGGGGTTTTATTTTTTGTTGAATGAATCTGATTATCGGCTCCCTCCCACTGCTAATCAGACCTGGTTTTCGGGTTCTTCTGAAAGGATTTACAAGGGTTTGAACGTGGCCAGAGAGTACCAAATCGCTATAAATTCGCTTTGTAGGAGCCAACTGTCCATAACATTACGCAGCAGATTGCCTACTTCATAATGTGTGCCGGATTTAAAGTTATGCTGTGTCCGAGCTGCCAGGCTTTTTTGCTCGATGCACTTTTCTTAATGGCGTACATCTATCCGTGCTCTTGAGTTTGCTGGTGTGTCAGTTAAATGGTAACCAATCTATTCTGCACCTGCATTGCAGCGAGCTATTCGTTATATTACTAGTGCAGATAGAAGGTCATTTCTGTAAATCATTTGCAATGTCCTTAATGACAGCTTTTCTCATATAGACATGCAATGTTTTGTTATTATGCAATGGAGTAAATGCAACACTGGCTCTGTTGATGTTTTTTTTTTTTTTTTTTTTTTTTTAGAGAATGTTGCCAGAAATCCTTGGGTAATTTCATGAACATCTTTGTTTGATTTTATTTGCATTTTTAAAAAATGGTTCAATTGGAAAAAACAACAAGAAAAAAAACCTAAAACGTTTAATCTATATCTATATATATATAAAGCTCAAATACCACTGACTGACTCACTCACTCACTCATCACGAAATCTCAAAAACCACTGAACGGATTGCAATGAAATTTGGAACATACCTTCCTCTTGGGTCTTAGGTGCTCACTAAGAAAGGGTTTTGAAAAATTCGGCCTGGATCGCGGCTAACTCGCGAAAAACGCAATTTCTCACGCATTGTAATCCTAATGAAACTTAGTACATTTGTTTCTTATTAGATGTTAGATTCACGATAAAAATTATTTTCAAAGTAGTTTGCCCTGTATCGGTACTACAAAGGGGTAGTACGTTATTTGTTGACGTTACGTTCTGATCTCTGATCATCCAGTCCTGCTCAGTGCTTACTGCTTATTGCCATATTGCTTAGCGTTCTGCCTTCCGTAGCGAAGCACGGGTACTTTCAGCTAGTTTATTATAATATAATCGTCAAGGATGTCTGTTGTGTATTTAGCAGTGGTGGACAGTTACGAAGTAAACGTAAAAGTAAAAACGTAAAAGCCCAAGATAAGTTCAATTGCTTTTCCTGGAGAAGATTAAATGATAAATTTAAGAAAGAGTTACAAATATCCTAGATGTAATTGGGAAATGAAACATGTTCATTATCACTGTGTTTAATCTGATATGGTGAACAATTTATTGTGGTTATAGCATTCTATATCAGGTTCTTGTATGACAAGTGATGATGTTAAAAGTCCTGAAAAGTCTGAGTCTAGGAAAGTAGTCTCACCCGAACTCTTTCTCGTAAATACCTTCCTGGGTAAAGTAAAAAAAAAAACAAAAAAATTCCAGCCTAATTTTGCTATCTATAAAGCATTTAATGGACTTAACAACAAATCATTGGTCAAAATGTAATCAAATTCATGAATGAGATGTCTTGTGCCACCATTTGCTTGTTTACTGTTTCTTTTTGAACTGTTAGAAACAGGGAAATGATCTTTTATACGTTTCTTGTACATAAAATTATTGATGCAGATGACTGGCCCTTTTTTCACCCAGAATGTTGAAATCGTTATCTTTGACATCTTGTGTTTAAAACCAATCTTGTAAAATAGCAAGGGACAGTCACGCATTTAATGTAAAGTAAAGCTTATCATCTGTCTTTTAAGCTTTGGACTTTCTGGTGTTCAAGATGGCCACTGCGATATACTACCACTTGTTCATTTCACTAATGTGCTCATTTTACAGATGGGTTTATACCATCCCTTTAATTCACTGCTGATGTTCCATCAGACGCTTACCTAGTTAAGCTTTTTTATTTTCAACACCCCGTCTACACCATGTTAAACATAAGCACTATCTTGCATGTTTGTGTCATCGCATACTGTGGCACTGCAGTGATGAGCCCTATTGCTCCTCCTCCTCCTTCTTCTACTCTCTCTTTCTCTTGTTCTCTGGGTGATTAATTTCTGAGGCACTAGAAATCCTGCTGAGTTGGTGTTAAGGGTTTGCAAGTGTGCTGTAGGGAACCTAAAGTCACAAACTGACAAGGACAAATGATAGCTGCAAAACAGGGGGGAGAAAAGGAAGCATGGCAGGATGGGAAGAGAGCCGCTCTGCATGTGTCAGTGCTAAAGGAAGTACAGCAGGTTGACAGGATATAAATATAGAGTGAGGGTGCAGTGGGGCAATGAAAGACTGCAGGACATGAAATTCATGAAAATTAGAAAGTGTTGGATGATATGGAGCGATTCGGTTCCAGAATGATTCGTGGCTTGTTTCCACAGTGACACGCGCACATTAGAGAGTTAGAGAAATTGTATTTTGCACATATTTAAAGCACATTTTAACAAAAAAAAAATTAAATGTAGTCTCCAAATGTTTTTAGTTCAGCCAAGTTCAGGAAGCTATATTGGAGGACTTTCTTGCTTAGTTATCATTTGTACTGAAAAATATTCTTGAAAAGTATTTTCAGACTTTAATATTCCCCCTCAAACCTAAAGAAGTATGTCGAGCTCTATTTCATTTGATTAATGAAGAAATGTAATTGTAAGTGATTATTATGCTATATTTCAGTATGTCGAGCTATATTTCATTTGATTAATGAAGGAATGTAATGTAAATGAACTAGATTTGTAACTTAGCTAGCTTTTAATAAGCTAGCTCGTTCACTTGTACAATTGTTTGCTAAATTAGCTAGCAACGTTTGGTAAATTAGCTTGTTTATTTAGCTAGCTACTTCAGTTTTGTCATTATGTGCTAATATGCCTGTATAAACTAACTAAACAGCAAGTCGAATTACATTTTTTGTCAAATTAGCAGAATAATTTTTCTTACGACTTGTTTAGCGAGCTAGCTGTTCATGCGGGATCAGAGCTCAGCTCTATTTCACTATTTCAAAAATGTTTACTTCTCAATTCTTGTGTATCTGTAAATGTAAATGCTTTAGGACTTTTACTAAGGTTGATTTATGCAATACTTTACACTACCTATACTTTTAGAAAAAGTTTATTTCAGTTTCCAGCACGACCCAAAATGTACAGTGTGTAATGTCTGAAATGTGTTGCCTCAGGTTTAGCGTCATTATGCAAATTAAGTGTATAAAGCATTTTGTTCATTTGTTTAGTGGCACTGTGATACATTGATACATGTGAACACTCTTCATCAGCACATTAGACTCATGGAAGACTGAAGGAATTTGATCGATGAGATGTTGACCTTAAAAATAGCATTACACAGACAAGTTTTATACGTGATTTAGGTTGAGGTGTATTTTTGGACAGCGCTAGACTGCTAGCTTGCTTTTCCAGGGCAGAACTACATTTGAAGTAAGTGTGAAGATTTTCAGGCCATGTGGTTTCCTTAAATGTGAATCCTTCATTTGGTGTTCGCAGTTTTTCTTTGTCCAAAAGCCTTTGCTTTCAGTGTACAGATCAATGACGACAGCATTGATGTCAGTGTTGCCCAGGGTTACCTTTAGGTGTCATTTGATTTCTTGCTTGACTTCACAAAGCAACGAGTTCTGAGAGGCAGCTGGGCTGACGCCAGCGATCATTGATGTGCTATTTCTTATTGTGCGGTTGAGTATGAGGTATATGTAAGATTCTGCAGCACATACACACTCAGTGGGGAAAAGCAAGATCAGTCAGATCCTCACACTCAGATAGTTAGTATATTGTGAAATGCAGCCAAGAACACATATATTTATTAGTTATCATTGGGCACACCATCTTACCTAATGAACATACATGTCTTCTCTAATACAATCGCCTTGAAAAATCTTGTTAAAAAATGAACATGACTTTCCTGTTCCACCATTTGCTCATTTACTTTTGCCACAGTGGAGTTTTTTTTGGGTGGAATCTAGGAACAGAGAAATTCACTTCTGTAGTTTTATTGGACACAAAGGTAGTATTATAAAAATATTTAAAATGATTGACGCAAAATTCAACAAATTCCATAAACTTTTCGAAGCTCATCAACAACATTGAATGGAATAACATTGACTTTTCTTTATATAAAAACTTGTTTTTTAAAAACAAACAAGGCTTTTACATTTTGTGAGTTTGAAGGTAAAAGCGATCCCTTTCTAAATTACTTTAGCAATTTGTTTAATTCTTGCTCATTTTCGGTCCAGTGATTTGTTGTTAAGACCATTACCTTTATAATTTGCATTTGCAGCTGCAGGTTCAATCATTTTTTAACTTGTATATACTGCTTAGTAACAGATTTCACAAAGTAGCTTTACAGAAATCTGGATTTAGATTTAAATCCTTAAATGCAAGAGATGACAGGTGTCTAGGAAAAGGTCTTCACAGGAACCTGGAAAGAAAATATCCTCTTCTGGGTGACACCAGATAGTAAAACTATAATTAAAATCAGTACACGGTATTACATTTGATTAAATAAAGTACATTATGAGACCATAGTTTTAATTTATACAGCAGCAGTTATTAGACTTGAAGTTGTTAGGTTTACAGTATACAGTACAGTACAATACTGAAACAAAGGTTTGGAAATAAACTGATGCCTTTTTAAAACGTCCATGTGCTCATTTTTGAGTCCTTGTTTTTTTCTCATGGTTTCATTCTAATCGTCTTAGAGCAGAATTTTTTCACATCAATGCCGCCACAGGTTTAGTTATTCGTAGTTGAGGAGTTAGTAGTTATTCGGGCTTCTTTGTGATAAATGTTTGTTTCGATCGCAGTATCAAATAAAATGGGAATTAAAAGTGGTTGAGTTTTTCATTATTACTATAATTAATTAACCTTTCTTTCAAGACTACATTTACTTTGTATTTTATTCTCTCTCTCCAGTGTTCTGTATTGGTGAAAGATTTATGATCAAACTCTTGATGTCACCCAAATGAGGATGGGTTCCCCTTTTGAGTCTGGTTCCTCTCAAGGTTTCTTCCTCATAACATCTAAGGGAGTTTTTCCTTTCCACAGTCTGCTCATCGGGGATAAATACACACCGTTCACCCTGACTGATGATTTCTGTAAAGCTGCTTTGAGACAATGTCTGTTGTGAAAAGCGCTATAGAAATAAACTTGACTTGACTTATTTTGAGATTTTGCCACATGCAAGTAACCTTATTTTAATTCAATAATTTATTTAATCTACTCTTTCTATACTTTTTCTAACTTAAAATCTGGATGGTTTTACACCTAAGATGGCAGGTGTGTGACACATCCAGTTGTAAGTATCAGGAAATGAAAAATGTCTATTCTAATCTAACCTCTTTTGTTTCTAAGGGAACTGTAGTATTTCTATACAAATTTAAAGCTTATTCTATTGGTTTTTTTTTTAAATAAATGCTTACAAGTATCTAATAACTGACTGTAATCCTATAATGTTTGTTAACTTTAAATATACATAAAAAATTGTCATTATTTGCAGTGCATTAATATGCTAAAATTTAGAACGTAACAGTTTTATTCGCATGTGTCAAATTTTGGAAGCCGTTGTGTTTGTCTGCAATAGTTTTGCTGCTTTGAAGTGTTAGATCTGATTAGGAAGGACAAAGCAGATTACAGGAGAAAGAGAGAGAGAGGTCGTTAAAGGTTAGGGATGGAATGTCCTGCCAAAATAACAAATCTGGTCTATCTGTGATGCAAATTGTGCCGGGGTTATTTGCACGCTATCAAAGCACGTGCTGTTACGTGTAAATTCACTCATCAAACCATAGCAGAATGCTTTAGGATGCAACAATTCCATTTAAATATTCAGACGAAAATCTGAGTGTACTGAACCTGAGTTTTATTTCTGACACGATGCCAAAGATATTTAGCTTGATCCATTATACATACTTCAGCAATAGCTTTTCATTTTTTTCACACTTCAGCTTTTTATTTGTTGAAAAGGTCTACTACAGCAGCTCTGTCTAGTTCCATGCATAAGGCAAATTGGAGGTTTATGTTAATGCACTTGTTTAAATATTTTACTGTTTCTTTTTTATTGTATGGTGTAGTAACTTTACATAGTAAATTTAGAACTTGACAATTTGACTTGTTCTGGTGTTTTGTAAGTCTTTTGGTTTTCTGACAATGGGGAGTCTTCAGGGGAAATGGTCCTTTACGTTTTTTTGGTATATTAGTAACCTTTATTTGACCCAGGCATGCAACAGAAGACACAATCAAGTTAAAAAGAGAATACTTCAGTTAAACAGAAAAAAATAAATAGTAATACAGTCAAATATTTTACAATAGTAGTTTCTTAAATAGAAGTTATAGAACAACTGTATATAACTGTTATAATGTACACTAAATTGACAAGCGTTTGTGGAGACCTGACCAGAAGATTAGTATGTGCTTTTTGAACAACCAATTCCACATTTAGTCTTCATTTGCACTTGTAATAACCTCCATTCTTCTGGGAAGATGCTTCAATAGATTTTGAAGTATGCTTGTCGAGATTTGTGTTTATCCAGCCACAGAGGTGGGAAGTAACGAAGTACAAATACTTTGTTACTGTACTTAAGTACAATTTTCTGGTATCAATACTATTTATTTTTCACCAAACTTTTTACTTTTACTCATTACATTTTTACACAAATATCTGTACTGTCTACTTCTTACATTTTCAAAACAGGTTTGTTATTTTAGTTTTAATCTATTAATTTGGTGAAATAATAGTCAATATTATATATAGCTTCGGGGTTGGCCGACCTCTCCTCACGATGTCTAGCCGTTCTGGAAAATGTATTTTTTAAGCATTTTTATTTTTAATTCTGGGCCAGCTAGCTGGCCCTGTGAGGTAAATATGAAATCTGATTGTTTAAAGAAACAGAGCTTTTTCTTAAGGAGACTATGAAAAAAGCCAGCAGAGCAGACCTTGAACGCCCTGGGGAGATGAGATTGACATGGCAGCACATAGAGGCTGAAATCTGATTGGAAAAAATTTAACATCCACATACACGTACTGGAAGCAGTGCAAAACACTACAAAATGAAGAGAATAAAGTGTTGGGAATAAATTAATACAATTTCATGAAACGTCTTCTTCTTCTTTCGGTTTCTCCCATTAGGGGTCGCCACAGCGGATCATCTTTAGAAGATGATCATCAACAGCTTTGGAATGGCCCAGTTAGAGCCCAGATCCGAATCATAAATCTTAAAAATCACTCACAGAGGGTGATGCACAGGAGGTCCCTTCACTATCTTAACAATCTGAAGCATTTTTTGCAAGGAGGGGATAAATAAAATTGCCAAATCATGATCTGTTAAGATGGTAGAGGATCTTATGTGAAAAATTGTTGTATTTTAAGTAAAAAGGTTCTTTAACAAACGTATTAGTTAAATGTGGAAAAAGATCTGACACAATTTATCTTGGTTTAATTTTTATGTATCAAAAAATTAAAAAATCTTAACAGTAGACCTTCATTATCTATTGTGCGCAGGAAATTATGTTGGTGATTCCATATTGAATGTTTCACTAGAATTCCAGCAAATTTGAGCTGGAAACATCCTATTAAAACTCCAATTTAATGGCTGATTTAAGTTCTTCTGATTTAACTGTCTTTGCAAATAACACTATTATTTAAATTACAGTAAGTTAGGAAAACATTTAGCGATTCGCTAGCACATCACCGACTGTTTTACCTATCTAATCTTATCCAGAGCCTAGTAATGGTATTTTAAGTGATTGCAAGCTGAAGATGAAGTCCCCTTACAATTCAAAAAGTATTATTGAAATATTGTTCATTATAAACTTTCGTTTAAGATCAGCTACAAGGGTGCACGTTTATTTGCAAAGGTTGAAGCAATCCCTTTCAACTGAATCCATTTAATTAAGGGCAAAGGTGAACAGGTGCACTGCACAAGATTACAGCTCTGTGTGATCATCTCTCGGGGAAAACACTGGGTGAAAAAAACATTACACACTGATAAGATGTTACTCAGGAGAAATGATGGTGTTCATAGAGTTGGATAATGAGTATATGGAAACTCAAGAGCAGATTTCTTCTTCTGTCATAATATTGATGCTTTACAGAATATACTGAATCTAATAAGTTATTCAGTGGTTTATTGTAATATATGGCTGGGCCAAAGGATTGTAGACATCTGACCAATGAATCATATGTGCTTGCTGAACACACTTTTCCTGTTCTAATAACCTCCACTCTGCAGGAAATGCTAGCTATTAGATTTTGGAGCATGACTGTGGATATCTAGCCCTGAAGAGCATGAGGTCAGGTACTGATTTTAGAGAGAATAAAATTATTGTTATTAATCTTTTTTTTAAAGACACATATAAAGTGGAATGACATGCATAACACCAGGTGTGTTAATATAAGTTCATCACCTTATACGCTATCATGTAGTGTAATATGTCAGTTAAGTGAAAACCCATAAATATTTTCTCATATTTATGAAGACTCTTCCTACTGCTGTAAATAAAGTACATGGTGTTACAATCCAAAAAGTAAATCAGTAAAAAATTAGCTTCATCTGCTTTTCTTAACATCTTGGGGAACCTGCCACAGTCTTTAACCGACGTTGGCTGTCACATAAATTTTTATTCCTGAAATCCTTATGTGGACTATTATGTAGTACAGAATGCTGCTGTCTATACTGAAATACTTTTTTGGAGAATTAAAGTTTGGAAATATAATTTTTTAGCTCATCATGCTGATGTCATAAAATCTGACATCTAAAGCCAAATTAGGCATGATGGGGGTGAATACTTTTGCACAGTTCTGTATGAGTTCAGTTTAATTCTAACTAAAGCTATAAAGTTCCAAGTTTCCAAGTCTGAGAAAAAATATGATGCAGTGGATGGACTAGTTAAATTGCTGCTGCTGTGTGTGTGTGTGTGTGTGTGTGTGTGTGTGTGTGTGTGTGTGTGAGTGTGTGTGTGTGTTCCCTATAATCGTGTATACCCTACCCTGTGCTCTTATGCAAATAAATAAAGGTGAAATGACAGAAAACTAAAAACTTTATAGTTAATATACTTTTTATACTTTATTTATATTTTATTTATTTATCTATTTTATTTTATTTTTATTTTTTATTTTATCTTCTATTTCTATTTACATGTTGGATAGTCGAAAAAAAAACATTTCACTATAATGACATTTTCTGATTTAATTTATAAGCCCTGCGTGAATCCTTACAAGAGGAAATGCTGTGATGTGCAGACACCTCTGTGACGTTCTTTCAAAACACCCCCTCACACCCACACACACCCCTACATACTCTCTCTCTTTCTATCACACACACACTCCTGCGCAAAACACGCTGCCAGAGCCAGCAATGCAAACACCTCCAAGCCTCTGAGGGAAGTAGATTCTCATCTAATAGACGGTGAGTCTTTCTCAAATGCCAAGTTATTTCTATTTACTGACTACTACATGGAAGAAGGGAGCATGTGTTCATTATTACACTGCATAAACAAGATGTGTTTATGCTTGTGCATGTCTCCTAACATGAGGAGTCCGTGTAAGGGTGTTGGAGGAAATGTGACAAGAAGGATGTTTTAAATCAGAGAGATAGCGAGAGAAAAAGAGAGAGAGAGAGAGGGAGGGGGAGCTGCTTTCACCTAATTCACTGTTTAAGGTTGCAGCAGAGATAGAAACAGCTGCACCAATCTGGAGGAGAAAAGTACTGAGGCAATGCACAGAATGATGTGAACAGATGGAGTATTCAACTCACATGCACATGTACACATGCAATCTTCTTTCTTTTTCTGCTCTTATAGCTGTAATTACATGCTCATCATTTTTATCAAAACCCTGTTTAATCAGAATAATGTGTAACATCGGACTCAATGCACCAGTATCTATCCTACATAATGTACACTGAATGCACTGCAATGATAATCTCTTGTTGTCATGCCATTATTGCATTTGATTGCTTAAACAACCCATGCTGCTGCACTGGGTGCGCATGTGTGTGTGTTTATATTGTCGTGGGGACACAATGTCTCTATAAGAAATTGGAATATCTGACAGTTCTGACCTTGTGGAGACATATATGTGCGTGTGTGTGTGTGTGTGTGTGTGTGTATATATGTATATATGTTCCCCCCACTTAGAAACAGCTTTATTTATTTAAGTAAACCAAATGTTATGTGTTTGTTTTTGAGAGAGAAAGAACTTTGAAGTAGCTTTAGAACAGAATCTGTGGAAAAACTGTTCATAAAGGTAATACACACAGCTGTACATTTAGACACATGCAGATATATGACATTTCTCATGTATTTTCCTAATGCAGTTTCTGCATATGTAAATCCGGCTCTTCCGATGCAGCTTGCATAGCTCGATAATATGAATTTCCCCCAGGACGTATGATGTGGAGTTAGCAGTAATTCATGAAGGCATTTATGATTGTGTCTTACTAATGACTTCTAGTAGCCTGCCTGCTGATTTTTCTTTCATGGTCATGTATATACAATAGGAACAAAAGTACAGGGACACCTGACTTTTCCAGCCATATGTGGTTCTTCCCCAAAACATAAAGCTGGAGCCCCAAACCTGTTCCAGCATGACAATGCCCCTGTGCACAAAGTCAGTTCCTTGAAAATATGCTTTACATGGGTTAGAGTTGAAGATCTTAATTGGACTGCTCTAGAGCACTGCCTCAACCCTATTGAACACCTTTGGGATGAATTAGAAAACTAACTGCACCCCAGGCATCCTCACCTACATCAGTTCCTGACTTTACTAACCCCCTTGTAGCTGAATAAACACAAATCTCCAAGTACACTCCAAAATCCAGTGGAACATCCTCCCAGTAAAGTGAAGGTTAATATAACAGCAAATGGAGATTAAATGTGGAATAGGCTGTTCAAAAAGGACATATGAAACTTTTGGTCAGGTGTCCGAAAAACTTTGTCCATATATTGTATATTAAATAACAGCAGCATTGGCAGTGCCTAAAAAAGTTGTTAGTTCAGAATTCGAAAGATGTCTCTGGTCAATTAGGACCCTGGAAATTTGTGAGTGCAAATCCTTATAACTGATCTGAGACTCTAATGTCCTCACCTCAGCCCTGTGCCCTTTTGCATTCAGCCTCCTCTGTAAGTCATTTTGAGATGAATAAATTAATAATTCAATAAAGGAAAAGACACTATGTTATGTCCTGTGTGGCTGAGCAACTGTGTCCCCCAAGTATCATTGCATTATAGGTGCATCAGGGGTGGCTGATTTATAATTATTTAATCAGTATGGCCAACTTTGCATGTTAATTGTGTTTTCTTTTTTCATGCTGTGTTTGTTTTTAAACAAATTAAAAAGACAATGAGAACACCAGATTAAAGCACAATAAATAAAGAACACGTTTTATCATGCTTTAGATTATTACCTTTGTCAGACATGTATGTATTTACTTTTATTTCCTACATTCAAAGGTATACACTTTAAATTTGACACAAACAACGAACTGTACAACATGTCTATCCCTAGCTTATGTTGCAATAGAGGTTATTTCAGGAGAAATGCTTGGCCTATATAGACAGCCTCTTGCACAGCAACTGTAATCTTGTGTAACAATGTTTTGTGTGCCGTTTATTATTGCATTCTACATAATTGGTTGTTGACGTGCTTTTAAGGTGCATACAATTTTCTTGATGCTCTTTTGATGCTGATTTGTCAATTATGGCAAATGTGGAATTCATTATTGAACAAGTTTCACATATTTCAAGCATTTTTTCTTGGTTTAGATTTAATGCTGCTGGACATCCATGAATCAACTTGATTAGTTATGTTATAAAAGCACTATACCATCTCTTTTATTCTCTTTCATTAGAAGTTAATAAAACATAAATTGAAGTTTGTCATGTTACCAAGAATCTACAAAGCACTCTGCTATGCGGAATTTTCCAGTGATGAAAAACTTGAAGAAACCACAATACATCAACTATAAGCTGCAATTGAAGACTCCTTCCATAAAACATCTCAAATCTGAACATGTAACCTGGTAATATGTTGTTACTATAGAAATCGTAATGTATTACTACTATTACTATTAATCTGAGTTGTCTTGCAGTCGGCTCTGTCAAGGTTTTGTTATATTGAAAATTAATGTACACCTTCTGGCCAATGAGATTTAAGTATTTAAAAGCAGTGGTGGACAGTAACAAAGTAAATGTAATTCATTGCTGTATTTGATTGGTAATTAAGTACGAGTCTTGTGACAAAAATGATAATAGGAATTTATAGCCATAAGAAATCATAGTACTCTGGATACTTAAACACATTTGAAAGCAAATATTTTTGTACTTTTATTCAAGTGAAAGTTTAAAGGGAGGATTTTTACATTTACTGAAGTAATATTTTACCTAATGTATCTCTACTTCAACCCAAGTACATGGTTTGTGTACTTCATTCACCACTTTTTTACAGTGCTGTACTATATATAAGAATGACGAGTTGATCAAATTAATTCACAACTTTCTAATACACTGCAAGTATTTCCAACATGTACAAGTTGCGTCACTTCACAACAAGAAATATTGGGAAATACTTTGTATTATACAGCCGATAATGAGAGATATTTACACTTGAAGGAACGAGTCTATCACTGGCCTGTTTAAAGACAAAAAAAGGTTTTAATGATTTGCATGTATAGATCTGGTAAATGCCTTGATCCAAAGTGGGTTACAGAATTCCCTTGAATCATAGAGGGGTTAAATGAACTGTCAATGCTCCAAGTGCTGCAAGACAAAAAAAAAAAAACAGCTATGAGATACACTCAGAGGTCACTCCATGACAACTGAGTTCTGCCAAAAACTGCCTGTAGCTCATTTGTTTCTATGCACAATATAGTATCAGGTCGCCTCTATACCACTGTATTGTGGAAGAAAGCTACCATAAGATTGCAAGTGACCAGAAATGCAGCTGTACCATTGTTACACACACTACCACATCGGTAACACACTGCTGTCCTGGTCCTCCTCCAAATAAGTTTCTCATCATGGATCCTATGGTGGTCTATTTTCATTATGGTCAAGAATATCCAGAAAGTGCACATTCTGTACACACTGATTGTAGTGTAGCTATAAGCTGCCTAATCCCGGAGCATCCGTGTTACCTCCTCAATTGCTGAGGCAATCAGGGTCAAAGCTAGCACTGCTTATTTACCATTGCACATTTCCAACAGAATTATGACATTCAGTTTACAATTATAAGACTTTTATCGCTATACAACAGTCGATTACTGTACTATTACACTCTTGTCATGTCTAGTCCATGGGCAGTGTTTTGTATGTCTGAGTATTGTTTACACTCATCCCATTCTGGTGTGGATTTGCTTTTTTTTTTGCAGTGTTGTGTACTGTGTCACCGTATGCTGAAACAATGGCCAAAACATTTCATTCCATTAAATCACACAATGCAAATGCATTGATAACTCAAGTAAACAGATGTACAGTTGAATACAGGAGTAGTGCACAGTGTGAGTCACTAATCAACTAGTGATGGGTTGTTCATGAACAATTTGTTTATTTTGAGTCTTTAATATGACTCAGAAGAACAAGTAGTTTCCAAAAGTGATTAATTCATTTTCTAGATTACCTCTCGACTCTTCTAGTCCAAGTCATTCGTTCTTTGAGTTTTGAGTTTTGAGAATTGAGTTTATTTCATGAGACCCCTGGTCTGAGTCGTTCGCTCTTTTGTCACGTGACTCACATATACACTATGCGCTTTTATATATATTATATTAACTATTAGAGGGACAGCGCATGTAGGACGTTTTGGAGACAAAGCTAGGGAGGCGAGATTGAGGTGGTTTGGACATGTTCAGAGGAGGGACATGGGGTATATCGGTAGAAGAACGCTGAGGATGGAGCTGCCAGGTAGGAGGAAAAGAGGAAGACCAAGGAAGAGGTTTATGGATGTGGTGAGGGAAGACATACAGGTAGTTGGGTTAAAAGAGGCAGATGTAGAGGACAGAGGGGTATAGAGACGGATGATCCGCTGTGGCGACCCCTAATGGGAGAAGCCAAAAGAAGAAGAAGAAGAACTATTGAAAATATAGTCAAAATTTGTGTATGTAAACGTGTTCACTAAAATCCGATCTTCCCATTACTATAACCAATCCCAACTCAATGAAATTTAGTGTTTCAATAATAAGAGCAATGATGCACAAGGGAATGACATCTACATTGCTATAAATTAAATCAGAGGCGTGGTGATGGAGTAATGATGTTTCTGGGCGTTCACGTGTCCTTAGTATTAGTATTAATCTTCTCACATGAGGAGTTTTGCGGCTGGAACTAATTCATGCAGGAGGAGACTGAGAGTGTTAGGGCTTTGTGCTACGCAACAAGTATGAGCTGAGAGCGCATGCGCGGCGCTGCACCGTAACCGCTACTCTCGACAGGCGAGCAGAGGGCAGAGGAGGCAGAGTGGCTCGCGCTCGCACAAGACGCTCGGTAATCGGTGTGTCGGTCATTTCCGGTTTTGCTGAGCATCCGCGACAAACTGCGATCTGATGAGGCAAAGTTTGTAAGTGCAAGATTTTATGTAGTTCCTAGGAGTTATTTATGCTCTTAATCATAATCATCGCTACGTAGTGTCGCTGTTGTTGCCAAGGGATAATAGTTGCTAGCTGTCTTTATAATATATAATATAATATATAATATATTAGTAATATATTTATATATATTTTTATTTATGTAATTGTACTTCCTGGAGTCATGTAGCAACTAAATCATGATTTTGCAAACACTGCTTGTCTGCTTTATGGTGTAGCAAAGCTCTGTGTGTGTGTGTGTGTGTGTGTGTGTGTGTGTGTGTTTGTTGGTGAGGTCCCCCGAGTGCACCCACTGTAATAGGGATATTTACAACTTGCGACCTTATGGGGACATCTGTGTGGTCGCCTTAAGTGTGTGTGTGTCAAATAAGTTTGAATGTTCTTTTATAGGTCCTCATAAATGTGTATGTTTGTGTGTATATGTGTGTGTGTGTGTGTGTGTGTGTGTGTGTGTGTTGTTGAGATCCTATTGCCCCCCACTGTAATAGGGATATCTATGACTTGTGAACTTGTGGGGACATTTGTGTGGTCCCCATGATTGCGTGTGTGTGTGTGTGTGTGTGTTTGTGTGTGTTTGTTAGGGTTGTGTCACCATTTATTTGACACTTGACTTGACAGGTCTCTCTCTCACACACACACACACACACACACACACACACACACACACACACACACGTGTATGTAGGTTATTGTAAGTTCTAACCTTATGAATAATAACTCGTCCCCATATTTTGTTTGCGTACGCTTAAAAAGTGTGTGGTTGTAGTTTGTGTGTACTATTTACCATGTATGTAAGCGTAGTTTGTGTGTCTACAGTTACAATGTGGGTTTTTGTGTGAAAGTACATTTTGATGTGGACCAAGTTTCCCTGCAACGATTGGGACATTTGTGAGTGTTGACCTTATGTGGGCATTTGTTCATGTGTGTGTTTAGAAAGAGGAATGTATTGGGTGGGTCAAGCCAAGAGGGAATTAACTACACTGACTTTTCCACTGGAAATAGTTGTTCTGTTCATCTTTTAGGCATCTTTTTTGCCTCAAACACACCTCAAATGATTTCTCTTAGTTGACTCCAGAAATCACCCTATTCCTGATTTACTTTGTCTGAAGTTGTGCAATTTATTCTGCATGCCCTGTATAAATATTACATCAGTAAAAGACATCAATCATCGTGCATATCAGATGCTACACAAACTGAACTGTATTTAAATTAAAAGTTGTTCTTGTACCTCTTTGTGACTTTTTCTGTTGTTACATCCAAAATAGCTAAAACAGCTGTCTGGACATAGGAAAACAACAATTTACAGTGGTCATAGATTTCCCAGGAGTCTATTATAACTATCTATCAGTACATGTCTTGTTACCCAATAATAATGATTTTTTTTTGTACTTAAGTGGAAGCACAATCCACTGCATTATAGCATTCTCATTGTCAGGTGTGTATCAGGTGTGTAAGGTCAGCCTATGCTGCCAAAGTGACATTTGCTCTGTGTTCATACATTTATTTTGCAGAATAACAGAGAAGACTTCCTGCTAGTATTATTGGTCCTCATAAAAATGGCTTTAAAGACTTTTAAGACAGTAAAGTTTACCAGATTCTAAAGGATATTGTTGATTTTCTCTCCTTAGAATTGATAACTATCTTGTGGTTTTGTGTGTGTGTGTGTGTGTGTGTGTGTGTGTGTGTGTGTGTGTGTGTGTGTAATTACTGTACGCATTTTTTTGTAAAGTTTCACCACTTACACTTACTTTATTGGACACTTACAGAAAAATTTTACAGGTCACACTTTTGCATTTATGTGTGTGTGTGTGTGTGTGTGTGTGTGTGTGTCTGTGTGTGTAGGATATTACAGTATGTCTGAGTCCTATACTGGTAGTGGTGTATGTCAGTTGTGACTTCATGGTGAATTACTGGTCCCCGTGCTTTGTGTGTGTATAAAATATAAAGTATTGGGTGGATTGCCTTTGTACATGTGTGTACATCTTTTAGCCATATTTTTGTGTTGGAAATTTTTTTTTTTAGATATTAACTATTTCTAGACATCCTCTTAAGGTTTACTAAATCGCATACCCTAAGCCACAGATGCCCAATCTAGGGCTTATGGGCCTAAGTTAGCTCATGGTGCGCTTTGATTTGGCCCGCCATGCCATATATGAGCAGAGGAAAAGTCGGAAAAATGCCATTCATTTATTTTTAAGCTTGAAAAATTATTGACAGTATTTACCTCTGTGACCATTACAATATCCTAACACTGTCAGTAAATCAGCTGCTGCCCAATAAAACGTTTAATAAATAAAATAACAAAAATGAAAGCTTTTTGTCTTTTATTAGAGGTCACTAATATTGCAAGCATATGGCCGTATATGTTATAGCTTGAATAGCTGTATTAGGCAATGAACTCTAAAAGGGATTGTTGCAGTGTTTTCATTGTACTATAAGTTTTATTGAGCTAGAAAACATGAAGCTGAACTGAAAACTAAGAAATGCAATAGTTTAGCGGATCACAGAGTAATGTTTTCTATTTGTTTATTTCTAAATATAATGAAAATCATAAATGAGGGGATCATAGCAACCTTAATTTTGATAATTATAATGCAACATTTACTTTTGGCCAATGGCCCTCAGTCAAGTATGAATTTTGGCGCTTTTCAAGATTTTTGCCATTTTAATAGTTCCTAGCCGCTTAAAAGGATTCTAGTTTGGAACTTTTTTTGATACTAAAACTTTTGTAGGGTCATAAGTATTTGGATATCGGACCTATCTGACAACCGTATGTTGTTTGCGAAAGTCCCATTCCAGATTTTTCCCCCCTTCTTTACTTTTTCCACTTACAAGCTTTCCACTACATTTTTTTTTAGGATTGTATATGTGGAATTTGTGCCTGTTTAGCCATAAGAGCAGTACAGAGGTCACTCCAAAAATGATGAAACTGTAATGAATAAATATCCAGTGTCAGCCAGTTGAGAAGAGGTTGAGTCAATTTCTTTTTCTAATATCAGCAAAAGGAGATTTTCTTTGGGGTCATCACTTTTGGCTTGCCCATTAGGAAGAATTGATTTAATTTTAATTAAACGTCTAGCAAGGAGGCCTTGGGTGTAGTGGGTATTTTACAATTCTTGTAGTTGGGACTTGAGGTAAAGTTTTAGTGCAGGCTACCTTAGTTCTCCTACTCCAACCTTGGCAAAATATTTGGATCATAATTTGTGCACAGGGGCATTGTTATGCCTGGACAAGTTTGAGAAAGGAAATAATTCTACAGTATACAAAGTTGTTTTATTCAATTTGTTTGCAATATAACTGCTGCAATTATTGTATGGGCGTTTGTAGCACATCCTTTGTAATGAGCCACTCGATCACCTGACAATACCAACGTAAATGGTGAGGTGTTGTGGTATTATTTGACGTCAAGTTATCAAGGCTGTTCCATTGTGTAACCTGATATTCTGCTGTATGCAGATTACTGTGTAAACTGTACCCCTCACATAGCAGCTGTATCCATACACACACGTTGCGAATTTGAGGTTTCATTTGCTTTCATGATTACTGGCAGGCTTCTCTCTAAACAAATGAGATGTAAATTGGATTGAGTCAATAATCCTTTTGTCAGGTGTTAATTTCAGTACATATTCCAGCTGCGAAAGCATATTCAGTGATAAGTGCAAAACTTAGTAATAAATGTATTACAAAGTTCTTATGATACCGCCCTCCTGCCGTCATTTCTGCAGTTGGCAATGAGTTTAACATTCCATAAAAATGGCAAAAATGTGCAAATCCCCACTGCACCACACTCTTGGCAGGTCTGCCTTTAAAAGACATTCAACCTCTTCAACTTCCTTCCCACATCACCCCAACACTACACTCCCTCCATTGACTTCCTGTAGCAGCCTGCATGAGAGATTTTAAACATTGATGCTCACTTAGAAAGCGAAAAAATGCACCAGTAACCCACAGCTTTTATGTCACCCAGTATTATACTTGCTCCCACCAATCCTCATCCAATGCTCGACTAGTCCCACCAGCTCTTACAGACATGCTTTAAGACTCTTCTAGCACTTAGGTGATAAAACAAAAATTCCACTTGATGTCTGAACAGCTGTTCGATGTCTACAGACTTACCTCTAGCTCGTCTTCTCTTTTAAATAAACTCTCTTTCTAGCTGTTTTTTCTTCCAACGGAGTATAGTATTCTTGGTGTGTGTTATAATGAACCAGTATTAGGATGTATTTATTGATTAAGACTTCAAAGCACTTCTGTAAGTCGCTCTGGATAAGGGAGTCCACCAAATGCCATGAATGTAAATGAATCACATTTCATTTCTTCTTTAATGCTGAGGCTGCCAACCTTACACTCAGTTTGTTTGTGAGATGATACAGGTAGTGATTATTAAGTAGATTTTACTTTGATGCGTTTAAGGGTCATTATGCTAAATTTACAACAGATTTCTATTAGAAATTAGGTGTAGGAGTTTCTGTAGGCAGCTATAGTGAATAACAGTACGAATTTTTAAGCTTTAAATAACATAGGTTTAAATGACTAGTGTTTGATACCATCATAATGATTTTTGAGCTTTGGTTATTCAGTTGGTTTGACTCCCACCCAACTGAAAAAGCGTAGACCTCAGAGAATAGTTCGGTCACCAGAGCACATCATCTGGACAAACCAGCCTTATTTCAGGATAGGCAATCAATCAAATCAAATCAAATTTTATTTGTCACATACACATACATACAGAGTACTCATAGTTTTCTTCTAGCTGCCACAAAAATTCTAAACATCCTCCTGTAATCCCAGTCTATACTGGACATTTTACTATCTCTTCTACTTTGTGCAATATCACACTCATACAATATGCCTTCTTAACTAAGTGTTCAATCACTGCCTTATAATGTCACTCTCAGCCCAAGGCCTATGTGTAACGTATTCTCTGCTTGGGCATTTAGTTATATTGACTTATGTGTTTTCTTGTTTGTATTAGTGTTTGTCATGAAATATCATACCTATGTGCAATATGCTTCTTTAGCCAATTGGAAAAAACATTATATAATTTTCTGTCCTGGCCCAATTTGTACTGTCGTCTGTGCTTGGTCATTTATTTGTGTTGTAAACATGTAGCTTAAGTCTATGTCTCCTTCAGTCCAGCACTGCTTTGCACTGCCTATATGTTAATTGTGCACTGTCGGTTTGTTCTAAACTGGAAATAAATTCCTTGCATGCTCTTGCATACTTGGCCAATTCTCAGAATCAGCTTTATTCTTATCAGTGAGCTTTCTTTTTTTACATTATTCAAATATTGGCCGATTATGTCAGAATGTAATTTTTATTTAATCCTCAGCTGTAGACAATTGTGATTAACTCTGAAAAGATCAATTGGATTGAAATAAAAAAAATGATTACATTTAAAACGAAAAAGAAAAAAGATATGTGATGGTATTATGTTTCAATCTCTCACACCTCCATATTAAGAAGTTGGCATTTGGAAAAAAAAAAAAGTTACTTGACTTTTCGAACGAAACTTTTTCAATCATCTCAGTCTCTTTCTCTCTTATCGTCTCTCCTTTTCTCTTGTTTCGTTCTCTCTGCTTTTTTTTTTACACTGTTTTTCTTATCGCATCACTGTCTTTCATTACAGCTCTGCACCTTTCTGTTCTCTAACCCTCTTTATCCACGTTAACTGCCTGTTCTCTCTGTTTCTCTGTATCTCTTTCTCTCTTAGGTCTGGTACATGATGGACTGATTCCTCCTCTACTGGCAGTGTATATCCCCTCGTCGCTGTGGTGCGGGTGCGACTGAGCGTGTGAGTGACGTGTGCTCCATGGTGACCCATGGGCCGCTCTCCCATCAGCCTGTCCACACTGAAGCTGGGGAGGTTAAAGGTTATCCGTAGGCAGCTGCTTCAGCGCTACGAGCACCAGCCGTTTGTTTCCTGTCTGGCTGGACTCTATGGCTGCCAGTGGAGGCGCTATCAAAGGGCCAGAGCCCAACCGGGAGAGTGCTGCTGTAGCAGGGTTAGAAATTTACACACACACACACACACACACACACACACACACACAGAACTTTACTCAGGAGATATCACTAAAACTTGAGCTAAACCTGAACAACACCATCCAGAGACAGAATCAATCTCCAAGTCCTTGATGACAGCACCTCTTATTATCCATCAGCTGATTGGCTTAAGCCTCAAATCCTGCAAATACAAGTCAAGAGTTTAAGTGTTCACATCAAATACTAGAATGGGGAAAGAATATGATCACATGGCATGGTTGTTGTTGCCAGATTAGGTGGTTTGAGTAGTTCAGAACCTGCTGATTTCAATGAGAAAATCAAGTCAAGTCAAGTCAAGTCAAGTTTATTTGTATAGCGCTTTTCACAACAGACATTGTCTCAAAGCAGCTTTACAGAAATCAACAGTGAAGGTGAATGGTGTGTCTTTATCCCTGATGAGCAGCCGTGGCGACAGTGGCAAGGAAAAACTCCCTTAGATGTTATGAGGAAGAAACCTTGAGAGGAACCAGACTCAAAAGGGGAACCCATCCTCTTATGGGTGACATCAAGAGTTTGATCATAAATCTTTCAACAATAGAGAACACTGGAGAGTGAGAACTAACATGAGTACTGGAGTATACGATTATAAGTAAATGTTCTTTCTACAGTCTTTGGTATAAAAGTAGGAGCTACTGAGCTCAACATTTGTGATCATCATAGATCCAGCAACAGCTTCTCCATGCCAGAGCCTTTAAACACTCCAGGAGGTCCAATGCCACACATGTAGTGGGATCCAATTGGCACTCGTACGTCTGTAGATGGTTCGGGATGTTTGCGAGTTCGGCATCTACTTCTCCATGATCACCCATAGGTCCATAATCTTCACGAGGTGGGACGCGACTGGAGCTGGCCAAACCTCAGAAAGCCTCGGGATGGGGAGAGAAAGAGAAGCAGTGGAGAGCAATTAGCGTAGCTGCTGTTCATGATATTAACAGCACAAGTTGATAATGTGCATGTGATCAGATGTTCTGGAGCACAAGGTTATGATGTGAGACGTGTTATGTGTAGGCTTTGCTAAAAAGATATGTTTTTAATCTACACTTAAACTGGGAGAGTGTGTCTGAGCCCCGAACACTGTCAGGAAGACTATTCCAGAGTTTAGGAGCTAAATGTGAGAATGATCTACCGCCTTTTGTGGACTTTGCTATTCTAGGAACTACTAGAAGCCCAGAGTTTTGAGATCTCAGGGAGCGTGACGGATTGTAGCGTGTTAAAAGACTGGAGAGATACATGGGAGCCAAACCATTTAGTGCTTTATAAGTGAGAAGCAGTAGTTTGAAGTCTATTCGAAACTTAACAGGAAGCCAATGTAGGGACGATAAGATTGGGGTTATATGATCATATTTTCTTGACCTAGTAAGAACTCTTGCTGCCGCATTCTGAACTAACTGAAGCTTGTTTATTAATGATGCAGGACATCCACCTAGTAATGCATTACAGTAGTCTATTCTGGAGGTCATGAACGCATGGACGAGCTTCTCTGCATCAGATATAGATAACATATTTCTTAGCTTAGAAATATTTCTAAGGTGAAAGAAGGCTGTTTTTGTAACTTGATTGATGTGATTTTTAAAAGATAAGTTGCTGTCTAAAATAACTCCCAGGTCTTTTACCGTTGAACTAGTAGTTACAGAACACCCGTCTAAATGCAGGCTGAGATGCTGGAGCTTCTGTGTACTAGTTTTTGGGCCGATGAGCAAAATCTCCGTCTTATCAGAGTTTAATAGCAGAAAGTTATGGGTCATCCAATCTCTTATTTCCTTAACACATTCAGTTATGCGAGTTAATTGAGCTGTATCGCCTGGTTTAGATGAGATATATAGCTGGGTATCATCAGCATAACAATGGAAGCTAATTCCATGCCTTCTAATAATATTTCCTAACGGAAGCATGTATATTGTGAAAAGCAGGGGTCCTAGAACTGACCCTTGTGGCACGCCATAATTTACTAGCATTAGCCTGGATAGCTCTCCATTTAAATCTACGAAATGGTAACGATTGGACAGGTAGGATTTAAACCAGCTTAATGCCTGTCCCTGAATGCCGATGTAATTCTGTAAGATTATGATCTATCAAAATCTATCATGAAAATCAGCAGTCAAGATCTCTTGACACAACACGCACAACAGTCTGTTAACACAGAATGGTGCAAGAGTATCTAGTCAGAGGATAAGTGATGAGTAAGAGTCAAAGCCTTCACTCCCAACATGCATCAAAGCCATGGCCGTTTATGACCCTGTCACAGGTTCACCACTGTTCCTTTCTTGGGCCACTTTTGATAAACACTGACCACTGCAGACCAGGAACAGCCTACAAGAGCTGCAGTTTTGGAGATGCTCTGACCCATCACAATTTGGCTCTTGTCAAACTCACAAAATCCTTACGCTTGCCCATTTTTTCTGCTTCTAACACATCAACTTTGCTGCCTAATAAATCCCAACCACAAACAGGTACCATGATAAAGAGATAATCAGTGTTATTCACTTCACTGGTCATACTGTTATGTCACATTATTATGCCTGATCAGTGTATACAGCCATGATGAGCAGTAAAGCATGTCCAAACTCGCATCATACTAAACCTTGAGGTCGATAGGAATCTGAGGCCACAGTGGCCACTGTGAAATGTAAAATTTTGCCTACTGCTTTCCATAATTTTGTGTAAATTCTAGAGACTGTTATGCTTTCAAAATTTCCTGGAAGCACCAGTTTCCGACGTCCTCAAACCCAGCAACACACACCAGTCTAGCACTAGCAACTATGCCTCAGTCCAAGTAACAGGGATCACAGTAACATTTGATGTGAACATTCACTGAAGATCTCTGCATTACACTGCTGAAACACGACTGGCTGATTGGATGTACAGATGTAAAAGTGTTTCTAATAAAGTGGATGATAGCTGTCTGTCTTTTAACACAGAAAGACCACACGTTAATTTCACCTTTTATTCAAAAGGTTTTCTGAATTGTGCTTCCGCTCACTTATTTATTCACACATGCTGTGGATACATTCGGTAAGATAGATTGTGTGTTGAATCCAGGCTTGTTAGGTTGAGATAGTTGTGTTTAGCTGTAACACACACACACACACAATTTATTAGAAAAGGCTTATTTAGACGCTTCGCTCGTGTTTTGCTGATTTCATGAAGACAGCATCGATTACACACTCTGCTGAAGCAGTGCGTTTTATAAAAGCACTTTCTCGTTCCAGGTTACCAGTTCTGCTCTACTTCAGCCCAAAAACAGCCTTCGAAATGATAAATTACTTCTTGAGTCGTAGCGTCTTTTAGGGATAAAGACAGGGGAGTGATTGGAGGAGTGTTACAGCCAGCAATCCATCTGAATGACAAACAATATAAACGACTCTAGTGCAGCTTCTCTCCTCTGGTAGTCTCCTTCCTCACTGAGACACACTGAATGATTGTGCTGTCATTACTGAAAGTTGTTTGTTTGTCTTATTATTTCAGTTGGAGTTTGCTAGTTTTATTCTACTCATCGCCACATTTTTCCTGACCCTGGTGTTCCTGTATTTCTGGAGTGAGGCTCAGAATGACTATGATGACTTTGATTGGTAAGTGAGGCTCCAATCTATAAAATTACTGTCTTTTTTTTATGAGCATGTAATATTACAGTTTTGTTTCTATAGTAACAACTATGTACAGAGACACACCACAAAGGCTTCTGGAAGAAGTCTTCAGTGTCAGCACTTTGTAATAGTCTTTATTCATTCCCAATATTGGACAGCCTTCATAGATAGATTGGCTTTTCCTTTTCACATTTTTTTTACTTTATGAACTTCAGAAGACAGAACAAAAAAACTTAACAGCTTAACATTAGCAACCTGCTGTAGTGTAAGAGGAATAAGTCATTTTAGGATGTGGTGCTACAGGAAACGATTAAACAGGATGGTAAGAGTAACTCAGATTTGTATCAGCTGCATTAGTGGAGCTATCACTCCATCATCACGCCATCATCACTCCGCATTATGCTGACAGTTGATTATTTCCTTATAGCAGCACATCATGTCATGTTTTATTTGATACATAAAGCATTATTTGAAAGAATCACAAATATCATCAAAAAAATGTCATTTTTCTGATTTAGAGCGATCTTGTTTCTGTTTTAAAAAATTCAAATACATTTTTGGTGCTCATTCAGCCACAAGTAAAGTCTGCTTCTGACGTAGGGTGAGGAGGCCTGGGGGCAGTCAGTATTGCAATTCATTCCAAAGATGTTCATAGGGTTGAGGTCAGAGCTCTATAGTTGTCCATTTAAGATCTTCCATTCCAATCCATGTACACCATATCACCATGGATTTGGCTTTGTAGACAGGGCCATTAGCATGCTAGGTTTGTGTCTCCTACTTCCAGTGATGGAAAAAAATTAATGCCATTGCATCCCAACCCATCCTATACAATTGTGTGCATCTAACTTTGTGGTAACAGTTTGGGGAAGAGCCACAATTGGTTAGAAATGTCAGGTGTGCCAGTTCTTTTGTCCATATATTTCATATATTAAAATACTTACATCCCTTTAATAATAATTAGCTTCTTAGTTTGTAATGAATGCTCTTTTGTAATAATAAGTAGTTCTACTAATAACTCTGCATGTTTCTAAATAGTGAAAGAAATTAAAACTAGCACAGCGGATGCACTGCGATTGAAATAATCATGATCTATACCTAGTAATAATATGTTGAACCAGCTTGGTTTTTTTATTATATATACAATTAACAATTAAAATTTTTAACACATACACAGTTCCACAGACAAAGTAACAGTGGAGTGCACACAAACCACCAAGTGCACCTTTCCTTGTTTGTCTGCAGTTATCATGCTGCTAAAAATACACAAATGCAAAATACAGCAAGATGCCACACAAAGTGTGTGACTCGAAGCACAGAAAACAAAGATAGGTGAACACAGATTGGTGTTTTCTTGCTTTGTCCTTGACCATTTAAAGATTTTCCGATAATAACCATTTTATAACTAAAGCATTTGTATGTCAAATATACACTCCTGGGCAAAATACACAAGCTACGTATGATAAAAATATTTTTTTACCAAGAATTAATAAAGAATCTACAATCCTGAAACCAATTCAATGAACTGTTTGGAATAAAAGAAAGAAAAAGAAAGAAGGAAATCAAAAGAAAAAGGCCAATCCGTAGTAAGTTACTTTATCTAGTTGTTTAATTCTAGCTAATTTCCTGACCAGTGTTTTTTTCATTGTTGCTTTTTTTTTTGGCTGATAAAACATCTCCAATTCCACAATATTAGATTAGATTCAACATTATTGTCATTGTGCAAGGTACATGTACAGAGCCAATGAAATGCAGTTAGCATCTAACCAGAAGTGCATAAGTGGCATAAGTGGTGAATAATGTACATAAGTGGAGAGACGCTAAACCTCGTGACGCCATCTTGGTCCAGTTCATATCATCAGGAGATTGTAGATGCTCAACCAAGCTACACTATATGGACAAAAGTACTAGGATACCTGACTTTTTCAGCCATATCTGGTTCTTCTCCAAACTGTTACCACAAAGTTGAAGTCACACAGTTGTTTAGAATATACCGTATTTTCCGGACTATAAGCCGCTACTTTTTTCCCACGCTTTGAACCCCGCGGCTTAAACAATGAAGCAGCTAATTTATGGATTTTTCCTGGGTTTTTCCCGGTTTCACAAGCTTCATGCCAAAAAACTGAGCCCCATAACATTAGACCAATGAAATTGCTGAACGGGTTAAGGACTGTCAACAGGAAATGCGAATCATTCGTGTGTTCTGAGCTGCACGGCATCGGGAGAAAAGCTTCACCGATGGTGATTTTTAAACGCACGACGATGCCAAAAGAAAAACTCCCGAGAGAAATAGTTGTGAAAGGAAAGAGGAAGACAGTGAACAATGCCTTTCTTGGTAGGCTACTGTTTAGATACAAGCCGTGTAACAGACACTGTCTTTTGTTAAAGCCTGTATAAAGTTCATTAGTTTCAGTGTAGACACTGCGGCTTATAGACAGGTGCGGCTTATTTATGTTCAAAATAAAAATCTTTGTAAAATTCAGTGTGTGCGGCTTATATTTGGGTGCGCTTAATAGTCCGGAAATTACGGTAAGTTGTTTAGTAAGGTCAAGTCAAGTCAAGTTTATTTCTATAGCGCTTTTCACAACAGACACTGTCTCAAAGCAGCTTTACAGAAATCAACAGTTAAGGTGAATGGTGTGCATTTATCCCTGATGAGCAAGCCATGGCGACTGTGGCAAGGAAAAACTCCCTTAGATGTTATGAGGAAGAAACCTTGAGAGGAACCAGACTCAAAAGGGGAACCCATCCTCATTTGGGTGACATCAAGAGTTTGATCATAAATCTTTCAACAATACAGAACACTGGAGAGTGAGAACTAACATGAGTACTGGAGTATAAGATTATAAGTAATGTTCTTTCTACAGCCTTTGGTATAAAAGTAGGAGCTACTGAGCTCAACATTTGTGATCATCACAGATCCAGCATCAGCTTCTCCATGCCAGAGCCTTTAAACACTCCAGGAGGTCCAATGTCAAAACTCCACACATGTAGTGGGATCCAATTGGCACTGGTACGTCTCTAGATGGTTCAGGATGTTTGCGAGTTCGGCATCTACTTCTTTAAAGTATGGAAAATGGAAAATTTACTTCTCCATGATCACCCATAGGTCCATAATCTTCATGAGGTGGGACGTGACTGGAGCTGGCCAAACCTCAGGAAGCCTCGGGATGGGGAGAGAAAGAGAAGCAGTGGAGAGCAATTAGCGTAGCTGCTGTTCATGATATTAATAGCACAAGTTGATAATGTGCATGTGATCAGATGTTCTGGAGCACAAGGTTATGATGTGATGTGTGTTATGTGTAGGCTTTGCTAAAAAGATATGTTTTTAATCTGCACTTAAACTGGGTGAGTGTGTCTGAACCCCGAACACTGTCAGGAAGACTATTTCAGAGTTTGGGAGCTAAATGTGAAAATGCTCTACTGCCTTTAGTGGACTTTGCTATTCTAGGAACTACTAGAAGCCCAGAGTTTTGAGATCTCAGGGAGCGTGACGGATTGTAGCGTGTTAAAAGACTGGAGAGATACATGGGAGCCAAACCATTTAGTGCTTTATAAGTAAGAAGTAGTAGTTTGTAGTCTATTCGAAACTTAACAGGAAGCCAATGTAGGGACGATAAGATTGGGGTTATGTGATCATATTTTCTTGACCTAGTAAGAAGTAAGGTGTCCATAAAACGTATGTCCCTATAGTGTATGTCCAATATGCTTTAAATGTTTTTTTTTGTTTTGTTTCCTCTCAGGTTTAACTTTGGGAATATAGGCTTCTGGTTTCCCTGGTCAGTGGTGCTGCTGGTGGTGGCTGCAGCACTGTTTACCTACATCGCTCTTTTGCTGGTACGGCTATAGATCTGCACTATTTATGTAATATAATCTTTGTTTTTTGTTTTTTTTAGTATTTCATTTCATTAACTTAATTCACTTGCAGGTCTTAGCGGTGTGTCTTCTCTCTGAGGGACAGAGACTTTTTCTGCACTGGAGCCACAAAGTAAATACTTTCCTTAAACACATTCTAATATTAATACAGCCTAAATGTTAAATATCTAGTATTAAGACAGTGTTTTAAGTGTTTCAAGTGATTCAGTCTGTTGGTTGACTTTGTGCAGATTGGTATTCTGGTGACCCTGACATTCTCTGTCAGTGCCACAGCTGTGCTCTCTGATCTGTGGAGCAAAGAGTGGCAGACGCTTCTTCTGTCTTTTCAGGTTGCTCAGTCTTAACCTATCATTATTTGAAATGGCATTTAGAAATTTTCCATTATCACCATGACTTTATTCATACAACTGATTTGTTTTAATTCAATAGGTCACCGCACCTTTTCTGCATGTGGGTGGAGTCTCATTCATGGCTCTCCTGTCTTGGCCAATAGCCTTACACTTCTTTCGAATGAATAAGAGAGGTGAGTGTTACTAATCTCATTATTTGTAATTTATAAACATAATGTTAATTTTACAGTTTGTTGTGTCTTTAGGGATTTTTCCTATGGTTGTTACTTGGTCTGTACAAGATGTTTTTTTTAATAGGTTTGCTAGTTGGCTTTGTTAGTCTGGAGCTAGAGATACGTTTTTATAGACTTTTCCACACATCTGGAGCAAATATATTTATATAAATATAACTAAATAGTAAGAAGAAGAAGTCAAACTCAGTGACTATGATGTAGACAGGGAGCCCCTCTCTTATCACCATCAAGTCTGGTCATTCTTGTTACTTTTTATTTCTATACCAGAGAACCCTTTAAACTATATTTCAAGCAAGAAGGTAAATTAGAAGCAGGAAAAATGTGCAAGTGTAAGGTCTTAACAAGGGCTAAATTGGTATGGTTGGACAACTGGGTCACGGTTTGTGGGTGTTCTTATTATGCATTTATCAATGTCTACCAAGGAAGGAAAACCAGTGAACCATTGACAGGGTATTTGGTGCCAAAAGCAGATTGATACACATTGAAAGTGAAGGCTAGTCCATCGACCGAAAAATTACTCCACTGTCACAATCATTGTGACAGTGAGTTTGTGTAGCTGCAGACTTGTCAGAGTGCCCACCTGTACACTGCCAAAAGTACCTACAATGGGCATATAAGCATCAGAACTTGAATGTGGAAGACAGTGGCCTGGTTTCATGAATCACATTTTCTTTTACCCCATGTGGATGGGCTTGTGTGTGCATTGCATACCTGGAAAAGAAATGGCCCTAGAATGCACTATGGGAAGATGGTAAGCTTTGTCTTTGCCTCTGCCCAGTATGATGCTCTGGCCAAGTTACGCTGGAAAACCATGTGTATTGGCATTCATGTACATTTTACTTTGAGAGATACCACCTACCTCCTCACGGTACACCCCCTCATGGCAACATTATTCACAAATAGCAGTGACCTCTTTCAGCAGGATATTGCTCCCCGCAACACTGCAAAGATTATTCATGAACAGCTTGGAGACCATGAAAAAGTCTTCAAGGTGACATGGCCTCCAAATTCCCCAGCTCTGAATCTGATCAAGCAGCTGTGAGATGTGTTGGACAAACAAGTCAAATGAATGGAGGCTCAACCTGTGAAATTCCAGGACCTAAAGAATGTGCTAGTGCCAGACACCACAGCACACCCTTAAAGGTCTTGTGGCCCCCATGCCTTTATAAATCTAAACGTTAAAGTTAAACATACACAATATTAGGCAGGAGGTTTTAATTTAATGGCTGATCGGTGCAGATGCTGTAATGCCTTTTTTGAGTAAATTAATAATAAGTCCATATCAACTCTCTTCTCTGTTGTTATATGAACTTTATTAATATTGTATATCACCATACAATATTTAAGGAATCCAATGAATGGTAGTGAGTCAGTTGTTCTACCAGACTGTGCTATGTTTATTTGACGCAGCTTTACACTGCAGTGTGCTATGACGCATTCGGCGTCCTTCACAGGCAGAACTTTGCTATTGTGGCTTTCGCAATTTTCCCTCTCCTCGTTTGTATTCCTCTCACTCTTTCCCTCATCCCTCTGTCTCTGGTTGTCATGGGCACTGCGAGGCTATGACATGTGAGTCACGTCTGGGACTCTCATTGGAGCCTTGATGAGGTGATGATGAACGAGTGAGACAGAAAAAAAAAGCAGGAATGACGAGCGTGAGGGTCACGGCTCTGCTCGCACTCTTTCGCACCGGCCGTGTCAGACGCTCGGTCACAGACACACCGGCTCTATTGTTCATACAACACAGACATCTTTCTCTCCCTCCCTCTTGGCCACTCCCTTACTCATTCTCTCTGTAATTCTCTATCTTGACACGCAGACATTCTCACCAATCCCCCCCCCTAGAGATCAAGTCAACTTTAATTTGAAAGATGCATTGAATTCTTTTTTACTTGTAGAAAGATATGTCTCATTTATTATGATATATACAGCCAAGGACATTGCAGTTATATCAGAGAGAAATACCCACTTTACTTCAGTCTCAAGGGTTTAGATATGATCGACAGTGTAACAGCCGTCGATGAACTTCACTGTCTTGACTGTTAGCAGCTTTATTGGCGACTCGGCTGCACTAATACAGCAGAGACGTAAACACGGGTGCCATCTTGTTTTTCCTTTATTGTATAACGACCAGATTTGTGCTAGTTCTAAAGCTTATAAATGGATTATATTGCAGCAATAGGATTATACTGACTTGGGCAATGATCCACCTATTATATTTATGAGCAATTTTTCTCTGTGTGATTAAATACGATTTAAGTGGTGACCACAGTGAGTTGTGCAGAAAGCTTGAGAACAGGTTTGTGGATAAATCAATTAGGTTTTGTAGTGTACAATTAACGTGGGATGTGATTACTAAATGCCTGGTTTACTCCAATCATGCTGTTTGGATTGAAGCAGCTCATTACCTGTTGGATTCATTATTCATCATAATGCTTTTAAACTACAGCAAGTAATTAAGATCATTGTTTTTAGCAGGGAGTGTTGCAAATCAACAGTTTTCTTTTATAAAGAATAACTTGTACTTGTGAATTATAGATAAAGGCTTTTCAAAAACAGGTCTAAAGTGGTAGAATTAGCTGGATTGTTCCTCCAAACCTTAGTTTTCTTTTCATGACTTTTATTTCTTTTTAAGTCATGGCCGATTATAATTTAATGACACTATGAAGGCATTACTGCCATGCAGTCGCGCGCTTCTACGAACCCATAGTAGTCTTCGTACTACTTAGCATAATTGCAGTCCATTTAGTTTCTTCAGAACAGTAGCTGTAGGGCAAGATGAATAATTTCCTCATTAACGTTTATTAAAACATTTATACAAATCTCAGATCAGAAGGTGTTGATACATTTTTCAATAACAGCAGCTCTGACAGAAGGTCTGGCTGATACGTTTGTGTAGATTAATGAGCTTTTTCTCATTCAAAAATAATCATCAAGACGAATATCTTTATTTAACATTTATGAAAGGAGGCTCGAGTGACAGGGCTTTGTAAAAGCCAGTAAGTGTGAGTTTTCAGAGGGCTTCCTGTGTTTTCTGGAACATGACGACAAGTTACGTTATTTTTGTATAACAGCACACCAGATTGCGTTTTATTCATTTGCCTTATAAAAAAAGAGTATACAATCAATATACTTTTATACATTAATTTTGTAATGTATGTTTTTTATTTTTTTTTATTTTTTTTTTTGGGGGGGGTGGG